>PVIY010004313.1:0-104150 GCA_004026745.1 Myrmecophaga tridactyla
TCAGCATTTTCTCTTTATCTTTGTTATTAAATTTTAGTATAACATATTGAGGTGTGGATTATTTCTTTCTCCTCTTGGCACTCCATAGGCTCTTTCAATCTTAGGTTTGTTATCTTTTGTAAAGTCTGGGCATTTATCTACAGTATTTCTTCAGATATTTCCTCTTCTTTTTAAAATTGTCCTTTGTTTTTGGTAATTCCTATGATGATTTTAGCACTTCTGTTTCTATTCTTTATGCCTTGACTTTTATATTTCCCATTCCTTTGACATTTTCTTGTTTCTTTTTCAGTTGTGACCTTTTTTCTATGTTTCTTAATTTTGTGTTATTTCCACCATTATAATCTTATCTACTTGACTCCTTTTTTCATATATATTTTTAAATTTATCATAATTGATACATTCTTCCCTTGTTCCTTTTAATATATTCCTTAAGATGATATAAAAATTATTGATCTAAATATTTCTGCTTCTAATAGAATTTGAAATCCAGATAGTTGTAATTCTCAAATATCTTTTCCTTTTGCCTATGGGCTTGTCCCTAGGGTGTATTTTCTGTTCTACCAGGTGAGCATTTGGGGGAAGGCCAGATCCCTCTAACTATATAAAAATCAGCTCAGGAGGTGAGGGAAGGGGACATGCATGAGCCCTGGTGTGGAGATACCTAAGCAGTGGAAAACCAGATAAAATTAGAAAAAATATTTTTATATCTTAAAAAAATAACTCAAAGCAGGAATTAACCCTTTGCTCCTCAGAGACGCACTGCTTTAGGCAGGGATATTTCTTAAGCAAAGCAACTCTGCTGTTGATATGGAGCAGACAGTACCTTTTCTATTATATCTTCTCTGTTCTCTATCAGGCTGCCTCTCATGCTGATCGAAGCCACTCCTTCCCTCCCATGGCCAATTCAAAATAGACCTCTGCCTTCTTTATCTCCAGGATTTCTCAAATCTCTTTTGATGTTTCTTGATCATGGGGGAGAGACCCAGAAACAGCACCAGTTCTTCCTGGTAGGATCAGGAAGTAGGATCCTACTCACCATTTGCTACTGTTTTTAGGAATCTTTTTCTCGACACAAAGTAATGTACAGGTTTGTCTGATGGTTTTATTTTTAGTGAAAGGTGTTTGCATCTTTATAAATTGAGAATATAAAATACTATACCCCTCCCCCAAAATACTATACCCATCCTCTTTTTGTCTGTGTTCCATTTCCAATCTTTATCCACATGCAATCACATTTTTTATACTGTGAGTTTTTTTTTAACCTTACTTCAATTTGAGTATGCTTTTTTTGATTATTCTTTTTTGTTTATTTTACAGCTCTACAGTGCTTATTTTTAATATTACATACTTTTCTATGAAATTTATATACCAAAACTTTCTAAACTTTTCTCTTAATTATTGAATGTTTATATTATTTTTATTTTTCACTACTAGAAATGAGTTCAAAATCTTTATAAATGTATCTTTTTTCTTTTGGATTTATTAGTTTAGATTTATTCCTAAGAATGAGATTAAAAGGTCCATTGATGTAAGCACTTTATGGCTCTTATTGCCAAATTGCCCTTCAAAGAATGATGCCATGCATGCGTGGTAGGCAAGCCATTCTTTGAATGTCTTTCTATACACTTATTCTGATGTATACTTAATTGCATATGCATAAACTTGTTGTATATCACTTAAGACAAATCCTCTTCTGTCTTTTGGCACTACTCTGATTAAATTTTTAAAGGAAACATTAAATTAAAATGGTGATAGACCATCTCCTTTTTTTTTTTTAAAACCACTATTACTTCCAAATAGCCCTGTAAAATCCTCTTAATTCTAATTCTAATTTAAGTAATTAGGAATATAAATATAAATTAGGACAATGGATGACATTTATACTCTCAAGAGATACTAGCAATACAGAGAGCATGTGCTACACATATATTTTAAGGTCTTAGGTGTCCCAGAAAGGTTCAAAATATTTTTGGAATCAATGTTACGTCTATAAGTTGTCTTACAGTCTGATCCACCCGCTCTGTTCGAAACTGTGTAAGACTTAGTTTTTTTTTTAATTATTTTTTTAAATTAAAGAACTTGTAGTTTACAGAAAAATCATGTAGAAATGACAGTGTTCTCATATTCCCTCTCCATTATTAGCACTTTGTATTAGTGTGGTAATTGTTGTAATTGATGAAAGAATATTATGATTGTATTCTTAACTATAGCCCATAAGTTACATTAGGGTGCATTTTTCCCCACCTACCCCATTATTATTAACAATGTGCATTGGTGTGGTACATTTGTTATTAATCATGAAAGAGCATCTTAATTATTGTACTATTAACTATACTTCATTGTTTGCAGTAGTGACTATTATGTTGTACAGCGCTATGCTTTATCTTTTTTTATTGTAGTAACGTATATGACCTAAAATTTCCCCTTTTAACCACATCCATATCTATCAATCTATCATATCTAACACTCAGTGCTGTTAAATACACTCACAATGTTAGCTACCACCACCGTCATTCATCACCAAAACTTTTCCATTGTCCCACCTAGAAATCCTGTACATTTTAAGGCTTAACTCCCCATTCCCTATGCTGACCCCATCCCCTGGTAACCTAGATTCTAGATTCTGACTCTACGAGTTTACTTACTGTAATTATTTCATATGAGTGAGATCATACAGTACTTGTCCTTTTGTGCCTGACTTATCTCACTGAACATAGATCTTCAAGAGTCATTCATGTTGCCATATGCATTAGAACTTCATTCCTTCTTCTTCTTGCTTGTTTGCATGCTGTATGGTGGGGGTCCACCATCACCTTTGATATTTCTCCCAGTCTTGATGGGTATGTGGGCTATGGTCTATCTAACTTTTCATGTTGGAAGGGGCTGTCAATAATATGGGATAGGGGAATGGAACTAGTTGATGTTCTGGAAAGGCTGGCCCCTCTGTATTTCAGGACTTATCTGGTCCAGGGACCCATCTGGAGGTTGTAGGTTTCTGGAAAGTTACCCTAGTGCATGGAATATTTGTGGAATCTTATATATTGCCCTAGGTGTTCTTTAGGATTGGCAGGAATGGTCCTGGTTGGGGTTTGACAAGTTATGATAGGTAATGTCTAACTGAAACTTGTGTAAGAGTGACCTCCAGAGTAGCCTCTTGACTCTGAACTCTCTCAGCCACTGATACCTTATTTGTTACACTTCTTCCCCCTCCTCCCCCCCCTTTTTTTTTTATCAGGATGACATTGATCCCGTAGTGCCAGGGCCAGGCTCTTCCCTGGGAGTCATCTCCCATGCTGCCAGGGAGACTTTCATCCCTGGATGTCATGTCCCATATACGGGGGAGGGCAATGGTTCTTGCAGAGTTAGGCTTATGGAGAGAGAGGCCACATCTGAGCAACAAAAGAGGTCCTCCAGAAGTAACTCTTAGGCATACCTATAGATAGGCTAAGCTTCTCTGCTACCTACTTAAGCTTCACAAGAGCAGCCCTCAAGATCAAGGGCTTTGCCTGTTGATTTGGGTGTCCCTAATGTTTGACACAGTATCCAGGGTTCCCCAGTGGTGAAGTTTAATAGTTCCATATTTTTTCTCGCATCCCTCAAGAGTTCCATATTTTTTCTCCCATCCCTCAAGGGTAGAGAGTTCCTTTTTAGTGCTAAATAATATTCCATTGTACAAATATACCACATTTTGTTTATCCATTCATAGGTTGATGAACACTGGGCTTCTTCTATCTTTTGGCAATTGTGAGACCCAGAATTTTGCATTATGTAAGGGAGGAGGATGGGTCTGGAAAAAAGACAGTTATTAGACTTCTTGCCAACCCCTAATGCCTGTGCTCAAACTAAATTTAACTTGATTTTTAAAAATATAAAAAATGTGACATTTTACACATTGAAGATCATGCAGTACTTCATACCTGCTATAGATCCACCTTTAAGCAATGACTCTGAATGTTACCTACATTTTTATAATGCAATATAATTGACAAGATTCTTAAAATAATTATGGTTCCTATGTGTCAAGCGATGTGTGCTGGTTTAAAAATGCTATATACACCAGAAAAGCTATGTTCTCTTAATCTTCATTCAATATTGTTTAGGGTGGAAGCCTTTGAGTAGATTGTTTCCATGGAAATGTAATCCACTCAATAGTGGGTGTGACCTTTTGATTAGATGGAGCTGTGACTCTGCCCATTTAAAAGTATGTCTTTATTAGTTTACTGGAGTCTTTTAAAAGGGGAAATATTTTGGAGAGAGTTCAGAGCCAACAGAGCCAACACAAGACCCAGATGTTCGGAGATGCAGGGTCCAGCAGACATTACCATGACCTTCTCATGAGATGCCAGGCTTGCAGAACCTGGAGAGAGCCAAGGGAAGAGATGAAACCCAAGCCCTTGAGAAGGCATGTGAGGAGCCCCCACAGGAACAGAGGCTGAAAGCAATGGAGCCCAGGAGCAAGGGACCAGCAGATGCCAACCAGGTGCCTTTCCAGCTGACAGAGGTGTTCCAGATGGCATCAGCCTTTCTTGAGTGAAGGTAACCTCTTGTTGCTGCCTTAATTTGGACATTTTCATGGCCTTAGAACTGTCAACTGGCAACTTTTTTTAAAAGCAGTTCCATTTCTGTTATATTGCATTAACAATCTAATATACAACATTTCATATGCTAAACATGATTATCTCATTTAATCCTTGTATTAATTTTTGCTGCTTATCAAACAATGTCCAAATACCAAGGTTGCTAATAGCAGACTGTCATGGTCAGGTTCATGTGTCAACTTGGCCAAGTTGTGGTACCTGTTTGTCTTGTTGGGCAAGTGCTGGCCTGTCTGTTGCGATGAGGACATTTCATAGAATTAGATCATGATCACGTCAGCTGCATCCACAGCTGATTCCGTTTGTAATCAGCCAAAAGGGAGTGTCTTCTGCAATGAGTGATGCTTAATCTAATCACGGGAAGCCTTTTAAGGAGGATTCAGAAGAGGCAGGCTCTTCCTGTTTCGGCTGGTGAGCTTCTCCTGTGGAGTTCATCCAGACCCTCCATCAGAATCGTTGGCTTCACACCTGCCCTGCAGATTTTGGACTCTGTGTTCCTGTGGTCACATGAGACACTTTTATAAATTTTATATTTGTGAGTGTTCCCTGCTGATTCTGTTTCTCCAGAGAACCCTAACTAATACACAGACATTCACCCAGCACTGTGGGTTGTTTGTGAATTGGTTGGGCTACAGGATTGGCTGGTCTTGGCTCTCAGCTGTGGGTTGGACAGGTCTGGCTTCCCCAGTGACATGGCTGCCTGGGAAAGCCTCTAATGGCAGATGACAGGAATACAAGGCTAAATCATGAAAGCACGTTTTAAACCTTCTCTTAGGTCATGCCTGCTAACATTCCATTGACCCAAGCAAGTCACACGGCCAACCCCAATATCAGCAGAGTGGGATTTATACTCTACCCACAGTGAAAGACACAGCATAGTTGCATGGGAGAGTGTGGATTAATAATTCTATTAAGTAGGCAGTGAAGAATTGGGAACAATAATCTTACATATCACAATCCTCAAAGCAATTGTGCTGATTATTGTTAACTCATCATCATCATCAATATCATATTAAAGAGGTTTATGATACTGCATTTTAGAGGAGAAGCCTGGGAACAACATTGCCCCAAATCCTTTGCCAACAGCATTCTGGGTTAGAGTCTGTCAGTGAGAAACACTTCCATGAGATATGCAAAATGGAAAATTAAGAGGCAGTATTCTCTGCCAGCAGTGGTGGTCAGAAAAATGGCAAATTGCAGGCATTCAGGGAATTTGCTTTGGCTTCTAGGCATTCTTCAGGGAACACTTGCTTTGGTGCTGCAAGCAGCTCAGAGCATCAGCAGAGGTTTTCGGTCATTTTTTAAAAGCCTTTTGACCTCTGAAAGCCAGACATGGTTTTCCTTGACTTTTGCTCTCCAGAACGTTCCAATTACTTTGTAAGCTTTATCGAATTAAGTCACCAGTGATTGTGTCACCAAAGAAGAAAAAAATGCTACTAATTCAATTCAGTCTTATCATCAAGTTTTTTATTCTATACGTTAAGAAAAGACTTTTAGATGTATTTACGTAGTTCAGAAAAGCCATGTATCACTTGTACATACAGTAAAAATACAAATATGAGCACAATGCATTTTTATGTTATTTCTGAAATAACTTTCCACTCAGAATTTTACTCTTGTGTATCATATTTCCACTAAAGTCACCAGCGTCCAATTTTTCCACTCAGCAGGAGGCATTAGGACCATTGATGATGAATCATTTCTTAAAAAGAGTGCTCCATTGCTATCTCCTGGCTTTTCTGTTAACACCTATTTTGCAAGTTTTGCTGGTATTATCCTGATTTTACCAGATGCCAATCATATTCCATCCTCAGAGAATGGCTTGTGGATTGAAAGTTTGAAGATTTGCAATTGTTTGATTGTGCCACCAGGAAACAATATCAGGTTCTGCACTTTTCAATAAGCTTATTCTTTACCTGTCTTAACACATGTTCCTGAGATGCATCAAGAACTAACCTAATTGGTGGGTTGCATAGGACTCCTGGATATTTATTCCAGAAGACGTTTAGCCTGCTCGGGTGCCAGCATCTGTATTTTTGAGCGTGTACAAGAACATCTTTGAGGAAGATCTCATTTTTGCATACCATGTTGCAATTTAAAATTAAATTGAACTGTAATAGTGACATTGGCAATTATGCATAGGTTGATTTTTTTAAATGTGTCATGATTTTGATCTCTTCGGCACCGTTAGCATTGATAGCATAACTTCAAGAAACACTGAGGTTTCTTTAGAATTTTCTATTCAACTAAACACACTGTTTGATTATTTTCCTCAGTTGAATCACATGTTGCTAGAAATTAAATAACTTATGTTCACAGTCAGCAAATTTTTTTTGACAATTTGGTACTTGAGGCATTGGATGATGCGTGAATTAATTGCAAAGCCTCTATTTCATCTCTCCTGCATACTTTGGCAATTTCGTCTACCTTCATTTATGTTTTAGTTTGGATTCCCCTGAAAGCAGGGCCTGTGACAAGGGTGCGGTATAGAGATAGCATATTTTGGAAGTTATATCTGGAAGTACAGTGAGTGTCACATCTGGGGGCACTGAATTCACCCCTCAGGGCATTTACTTTTTTCACCTTATTCCATTTCCAGTTTATCTAGGATATAAAATCAGAGATACCCTTATCTTTTTAATAAAGGGAAAGAGCAATGATAAAGACAGGGAGGTGGCTACTGGAAAGCTCTTTACTGGTTTGTTTCCTTCATGTCACTTTTCAGATCAAAATTCATAAAGTTGAGACTTAGCATGATCTTACAACGTTTATCCTCTCTATCTGCATTTCCACCTCTTAAACAATAGCTTGGGTTGTATGTTATCCATCCATCCCTGGTATATCTACCGGCATTCTCTGATTCACTCCAAACTCCCATCTGCACAGGGACGTTAATAATTTGGCAATTTCATGTAAAAATCATTCCCCAGTGAGTCTGGTTGACATGCATTCATTTGGAAGAGGCTGTTCATTTCTGATTTCATTTCTGCACATCAGATCCTGTACTGTGGTTGCTCCATCTAGACGAGGCCATCCCAGGAGAACCTGCTAAAGCAGCCTGCCTGCCTCAACCTTATCTTTTACTACATTGTAGATATGTTAGGTGTTGTGAGGAATAAAAGGGAAGTCCGTGCACTATGGCTGATCTCCAGGAGTCTGGGTGCACACTGGGAGACGACCCGACCCAGGGGGCAGTTGAGGAGTTTGCACCAAAGTCAATGACTTGGACTCCGGAAGCAGTTTGGAGAGGGGAGTGCTCGTGTGCATTGGAAGCTCTAGGGAATTTCCATGTGGTGGCTTGGGATTGAGCCTTGAAGAATGGGTCGAATTAGAATTGGGGGAGCTGCATGGGTAAGTGTCCCTGAGACACATTCACTTTGGATCCTGGAACTGCTAAGCAAATGGGAACTTTATAATGTGATCTTATTCCTCCCTGGATACCAAGCTGTCCAGTAAGTTAGATGAGGTAGTAGACCTAAAATTAAGGGCAGGCAATTTGATTATGGGGCTGAGGTTTGAATGTAGGTCCAAGTCCTTACGTTTGCAGAGTAGGTGGGTTATGGACGACTAGCTGTGCCTTTGGAGAGGCTTGGCGGTTACTTACATATGGGAAGCTCAGGTTCTAAATTCCTGACATCTCTGGATAAAAGCCATAGATGGAGGTGTCCCATAAATGAGAGAAACTGGTGGTTCTCCCTGGAGCAGTTGGAAACACTCCGGACCACGCACTCGTCAAATGTGCTGGAACTTGCTGGGAGGAAGTGCTGCCCCTGCCCTGACTGGATGAGACTGCCCAGGTCCTGGGTGGACCTGCACCCGGTAGAGCTGCACCCCGCTTCTTCTTCATTGTCAGAGGAGACCTGTACCCATCTGCTTTACCTTGGGATAAAGCGGGCTAGGGGTGGGAGTTTATGGGTGACTCAGAGGAGTATGAAACTTTTGTTTGCTCGTTTCTTGTGAGTTTATTTTGTCTGTGCAAACTCTTACTTGTTAGAGGGAAATGTCCACTTTCACTTCCAGAGGTTTGAATGCTTATAGCACAAGGACTTAGGATCATCCTTGGAAGGCATTGCTGTTTGCCTCAGATCTGGGTTCTAATGCTAATGCCACCACTCTGGTGATAGCCATGGAGAATTTTCTTAGGGTCTTTGAGCTTTGATATCCTACTCTAGAGCCAGGGTTAATTCTACCTGTCTCATAGCAATGTTGCATAAAGCACCTGGCACAGAGCTCCAAAAACTGTGAGTTCTCTTCTGTCACAGCTTAACATGTCAGTTGTGATACCTGAAGCCTTAAACATCTAAGCTGAATTTAATGAAGAAATAAGATATTCATGAACTGTTATAAAAAAACAAACCCTATGAGAAAAATTTTTAGATTTAAGTTGAAGAGTTTTGAAGGAGGCTTTATAGTCTTATTTCCTAAATGCAGTTGTTTTTAGTGACTATGCTATTCACATAATATATAAAATAAGTGTGTCGTATGGAAGAGATAGCCTTGGTACAAAGGCATTTGATGAAATGCAGCTAATTAAACACATAATTTGGTACAGACTGTGTACCCAACATATTTTGGTACATAAAATATTTACTCTGATAGACTGAAGCTGTTACTCTGAACTGGGTCTGAGCTGTTATTGAGACTGAGTGTTTTTAATCTAGCGAACGATAATGACTTCATCACTTCTGACTTCGTGTGTCTGGTTTCAGCCCGGAATGAGATTTTATTGCTGCGCTTTCAGCTTTTGGTAAGAGTGTGTGATGTCCTGTCGCCACGAAGATGCTGTTTTTGAAAAGAACATTAAATATTTGTTAATTTATATTTATATTTAAAATTCTACATCCCTGCTGACCATAATCAAGTCTCCTAATTATGATTTTTTTCTCCTATTTCCAATTTTATGTGGAAGCTGCGAACTTGAGCAGTGCAAAAAGTAGTTGAGCTCAAAGTTACTTTTCAAAATGCTTTCATTTTTTGGGCGGTGCAATGGTGGCTCAGTGGCAGAATTCTTGCCTGCCATGCTGGAGACCTGGGTATGATTCCTGGAGCCTGCCTGTGCCAAAAAAAAAAAAATGCTTTAAGAGTTTAGCTCCTGCTCCTCCCTCTCCTGTGCAATGAGTTGCTACGTGGTGTGTGCTGGTTACACAGGCTTAGACACAACAGAACTTCTTAGCAGATGACCACTTTATTCCTTGCATAGCACAAAGGGTTTAAGAGAGCAGAGGAAGAGGTCCTGTCATGGCTGGTCCCCTGGGGAGGCCAACTAACTGCTCAGGTCAGGCCATGGATGGGAGCTCCACATGCCCCCTCTTCATGTTGGGGAGGAGAGACAAGTTTGTATTCTCAAGGGGGCTATTAATCCACTGCAGGGAGAGGGAGCCTTGCCACTGAGAATTTCCAGGGATAAGCATCTTGTGATAAGCATCTAGGAATTTGGGACTGTTTGCTCCCAGTTTCCCAGTTTAAGGTCTGGCCAGGCCTTTTCATTAGACCTAACATCTCCAGAAGTTGTGGGATGGAAACAGACTGAAACATCATTGCACAGCAGAAAAGGAGGCTGGAGTAGACAAGGGTAGGAGATGGCTGCTGAGCATGTGTACCTGACTTCCCCAGGTCATTCCTGATTCATTTGTATCAGGAATAGGAATAGTTTTGGTCATGGTTTGAGCAGATTTATTTTTAAGAACTGCTCTTGAGTTTTAAGAAGACATGGAAATATTTCAGTTTCAAGTTTATTTAATCAATATATTTAGGTCTACTTCTCGGTCCAAGGTTTGGCTAGATTTTTAGGAGATGCATGGAGGGAAATTGTGGTGAGATTCTGCTTTTCGACAGACCCCCGGGGTGGCGAAAGCTGCTGTTCTGAGGACTACACTCAGATCAACAGAAAGAGTGCAGCCCCCAATCTGTAAGATTTGAAAAGTGGGGCTTGAATTCCTGTTCTACCATGTATTAGCTGTGTGAGCTTGAGTAGGACATTTCGCAGCATTATAACAATGGGGGATGTTTGTCATGGTTTGTGGCTCTTGGGATCTATTTAAATAATACATGACATGATCCATGTAAAGAACTTAAACATAGTAACAAAGTGATAACTATAAGTAAATATTAATATATATTTTATTTGATGAAAATGGCTGTCAGAAAATTGGAAGGGGATAGGAAAGAGTGCTCATGTGCATTTATTTTTAACTTTTTTATTGTGTAATATAACATATATACAAAGCAAAGAAATAAAAAAGCAATAGTTTTCAAAGCAAATAGTTACAGGACAGATCCCAGAGTTTGTCAAGGGCTACCATACAATCCTCTCAGATCATATTCATTTACTTTTGCTTGAGAAACATTACCAGACAACTCAATAACCAACCATACCAGTGTGCCGAGGACTGTCCTGATTTTAGCCACTGGAATTCTCGTGTCCTGGGAAATCCTTCAGTTCTAAGCAAACGAGATAATTGGTCACCTTTCTGTTTAGAATATTGCCTTTCAAAAAAATTTTTCCATTTTGAAATACTTTCAAACTTATAGCACAATTACAAACATAACACAAACCCCATACAGACAACACTGGACCCCTACTGGATTGACCAATTTTAACTTTTTGCCACATTTCTTGTATCATTCTATTATCTATCTATCCAATCCATTTTCTGAACACTTGAGTTTTGAACACTCAGTGCTGCCATGCACATTTCCTAAGAACAAGGATATTCGCTGTGTAGCCACCTTATGTGCTGTTATAAAATTCAAGCAATTCAATATTGACACAAAGCTTACAGTCAATATTCCAATTTTTTCATATGTCCCAGTAACGTACATTTGTGCCTTTTCCTTCTCCTGCTGGATCCCACTCAGGATCATGTATTGCATTTATTTGACATTGTCTCTTTCGTTGCTTTGCTTCTTAATTGTTAGAACGTGCACATTATAAACTTTTCCATATCAACCACTTCCGAGCATACCATTCACTGAGATTAATCACAGTCACAGCATTGCAGTACCTTCACCACTTTCCATGACTAAATGTTTCCCATCTCCCCAAACAGAAACCCTACACTCATTTTGCATTTACTCCCCATTTTCCCTGCCTCTGCAACCTGTACTCTAATTTCTGTCTCTGTGAACTTGCATATTCTCTGATATTATTTTGTAGATACTCATGGGGCTTAAATTTAACATCCTGAAACTATAACAATCTCTTTTGCTTCAATACCAACTTAACATCGATAGTACACACTAACTATCCCCATATGCCTCCATCCCACCACCATTATGAGCTTTTGACACAAACTGTATGTTTATATGATATGAATAGAAAAACACTGATTTATCATTACATTTTAGCATTTTCATTTTTTAAAGCCTATAGGAAGTAAAAAGTGGAGTCACACACCAAAATTACAATAATACTGGCATTAAAATTTGCCCATGTCATTACCCTCTCCAGAGATCTTTATTTCCTCATGTGACTTCAATCTATTGTCTGTCGTCCTTTCATTTCAACCTGCAAAACGCTCTTATGATCACTTTATAGGGCCAATCTATGCTGATGAACTCCTTCAGCTTTTGTTTATCTGGGAATAGCTGTGAAAGGTAGTTTTGCTGGATACAGAATTCTTGGGTGGCAATTTTTTGTTTTCATCCCACTGCTTTCTTGGCTCCATTGTTTCTGATGAGAAATTGGCACTTAATCTGATTGAATCTCTCTTGTATATGATATATTGTTTCTCCCCAGCTCTCAGAATTCTCTATCTTTGTCATTGGACTGTCTGATTATAATATGCTTTATTGTGGGTTTATCCTATTTGGAGTTTATTGAGCATCTTGGATGTATATAGTCATGACTTTCATTAAGCTTGGGAAGTTTTCAGTCATTATTTCCTTGAATATTTTCTCAGCCTCCTTCTCTTTTTCTTCTCCTTCTGGCATTCTCACAATGACTATATTTGTATGCTTGATGGTGTCTCAAAGGGTTTTCAAACTTTGTTCAGTTTTCTTCATCCTTTCTCTTTGTGCTCCTCAGACTGAATGATTTTAATTGTTATATCTTCAAGTTCACTGATTCTTTCTTTCTGCCAGCTCCGATCTGCTGTTTTGTTCTTTTTCATAAGCTCCATTTCTCTATTGATATTCTATTTGTATTTATCTATTATTTTAGTGCTTTGTTCATGTTTTCCTTTAGCTCTTTGAACATATTTAGGAAAAGTCTTTGTTGGGTATCTTCCAATTAGATCATCAAAGACCTCCTCTTTGATGGTCTAATGCCTTAATCTTCACTTTTGTGTGGAACAATGCTTCTACTTGTTTATTTGCATATTTTGTAACCTTTTCTTGAAACCTGGATATTTTGATATTCTAATGTGTATTGTTGGAGTTTAGACTGTAGCATCTGTTCCTTAAGCTTATATCTATCCAGTGTTATGATGGAATTTTTAAATTTTGGTCAGGAACTGAAAAAAAAGAAGGCATAAAAGAAAACAGCTTTCTCAGTCTTTGCAGATTACCTGTGCAAGTTCTCTTCTTCGGGACTTATCCATGCAAAAGATTGCATGAGAATAGCTCCAAGCCAAAGCATAGGAGCCTTCTTGGTCCTTTCTGTGCATGTGTCTTTTCTAGGTCATGCATGTGTTGCCCTCAGAATTTCCCCATTTATGCAGTTACAAAAGTTCCTTCTTCCCTAGGAAAAAGTTACTGCATGGTCCTGGGCACTGCAGGAAGCATGACTTGACTACTCTCCCACAGCATTCTGTAGGAGAGCTCTCTGAGCTGCCTTCTATGTGCAAGGCAAGTTGTGGTCTCTCAATACACTACTGGACAGATTGGGCCACACATACATGCTCCTGGAATGTACAAGAGTCACTCTTCTCCCTCTGCAACTGGGACCAGATATCTACACTGGGACTGCTGGCTGGCTCCACATTGAGATGGTGAGAGGCCGGCTAAGGTGTTAGGAAATAGTACCACTTTTAAGAAGTCTTTTTCTTGATTTCGTGCTTGCCCTGCTACAGCACTCTTTTAACTGTTTTCTGGAGCTCTAAGAAAGATGTTTCTGCCAGTTCTTGCTGGTTATTCCACTCTTCTCTGGAGGAAATGGAACCCTGAAGTGTCTCACTCTACCATCTTAATTAGGTGGGGCTATATATTTCTTTAGGTATAATCAAAATCATTTAGTGATGTAGATACCATTACCTGAATTCACAGAAGGAGCAATGGGCCATGAATAGTAAATGGTGAAGCCTCTATTCAAATCTGACATTGAGTGTCTTAATGTTCCTTGCATTCTCCATTATATCTCTTGTACTTTCAAATGTCATTTCTGTATCCTTATTTAGTATTTCAAATTTCATATCCAAAAAATTTTTTATTTAAAATAAGATAATGGAATAAAAGAATTTTGACCTCTACAAGGTTACTTTAGTAAAAAAATCAATAGGTTAATAGGGAATATACAGTACATGCCAGAATCATGGTGTTGCCCTGGTCCAAGGTTTGGGGAAAGATGACTTATCTGAGCATTACTTTCTGTAGTGGACAGTTGGGTTAAAGTGCAGTTTATAGGAAGAACATTCAGATAATTCTGGGAGAGGATGGGGTCTAGGAGAAGGGGTTAGAGAAAGAGTTTAGTGTTTCTTGATCCATTTCTTTCCAATTTCCTGCCCAAACGACCAGAATACCTTTTTTCCCTTTCTCTGTCTTTGTAAAAGATTTATTGGAGCGCATACAATTGAGTTTTGTCAAATGGCAATGTTAGGGGTTGCCTGAACATAAAGTCCTCAGATTATCCCATTACCCTGTCCTGTGGTTTTCATACGGCAGCCAAGGCATCACATCAGCTGGAATCCTACTCCTACTCTTAATGAAACCAGTGCTATTAACTCCAACAACACTTCAGCAAAAATTTAGCAGAATTTGCCCAGTTTTACTATTAAGAAAGTTACACGAAATATGGTACAGACACACGATGGATATTATAAGTCTTCATATGAGTGACAACATGGATGAATCTTGATGATATTATGTTAGGTGGAATAAGCCACAAACAAAGCAACAAGTAGTCTATGATCGACTAATATGGATTAATTAGAATAAGTAAACTCATAGAGTCAGAATCTAAAATATGGGTTACCAGTGCAAGCGGTCAGAGTAGGGAATAGAGAATTAATCTATTGGGTTTGATTGTTAAGTTTTGGAAATGGATGATGGTCCTAGTAGCACAACACTGTGACCATGTGAAGGAACACTGAATTTTATACTTGAATGTAGTTAAAGGGGGAAATTTTAGGTTTTATATATGTTCCTAGAATAAAATTAAAAAAAAAAATTCCCTGGAACTGCACAATACAACAGTGAACCCTAAACCAAACCATGGATTACGGCTAATAGTGCAATTGTGTGCTTTTATCAATTGTAACAAATGTGCTACACCAAGGCAAGGTATTAATACTAGGGTGCTGTATGGGAACCCTGTGTTGTATGCCCAATTGCTCTGTGTGCTGGTTTGAAAGAATTTCAACATGGCTAGAAAAGCCATGCTTTAATCCTGATCCATTTCATGGAGACAACCATTTCTCTTGATCCCTATTCAATAATGTAGGTTGGAAACTTGATTAGGTTATTTCCACGGATATGTGACTCACCCAATTGTGGGTATGAACTTTTGAATAGAGGGAGATGTGACTCCACCCATTCAGGTGGGTCCTGATTACCTTACTGGAATCCTTTAAAAGAGGAAGCACTTGGAAGAAGACTTGAGATGCTGAGAGAGCAGAGAATGATAACAGAATGACAAGAACCCATAGCGAGCACCTTTGGAGCTGAAGAAGGAAAACGTCCATGGAGGAGCTTCATGAAACAAGAAGCCTGGAGAGAAAGCTAGCAGACTTTGCCATGTTCTCCATGTGCCTTTCCAGTTGAGAGAGAAACCCTGAACTTCATTGGCCTTTCTTGAGTGAAAGTAACCTCTTGTTGGTGCCTTAATTTGGACATTTTTAGAGACTTGCTTTAATTGGGACATTTTCTCAACCTTAGAACTGTGAACTAGCAACTTATTAAATTCCCCTTTTTAAAAAGCCATTTCAGGGCAGTTCGCAGTGGCTCAGCAGTCAGAGTTCTCACCTGCCATGCTGGAGACCTGGGTTCGATTCCTTGTGCCTGCCCATGTAAAAAAATAAAATAAAATAAATTAGAAAAAAAAAAAGCCATTCCATTTCCGGCACATTGCATTCTGGCAGCTAGCAAACTAGAACGCCCTGTAAACCCACAACTTCTCTAAATAAATACATACATAAGTAAATGAATGGAATGGAATGGAGGCAGGAAAAGAAAGCTCACTGCCAGGGGAATTTTTAAAATGGTTTCCAAACCAGAGTTTCCTCAGTTGGACATAGCTATAGTAACCCTAGGTCTCAGTGAAAGTCATATATATTTTTTTATATGTTCAAAAAATGGATTTGGCTATGGAATTTTTTAAACATTCAAAACTTTTCAATTTTAATAAATTGATAAATAAAAATTGTGATGGTTTGAAGCTGTTCTGTACCCCAGAAAATCATGTGCCTAAAGCTAATCCATTCCTGTGGGTGTAGACCTATTGCAGGTGGGGTCTTTTGATTAGGTTATTTTAGTTGAAGCCTGCCCTAGGTGGGTCTTACTCACCTCACTGGAGTCCTTTATAAAAGAATGAAAAACAGAGAAACTCCCAGAAGCTGAGAGAGAAGAACACACATAGAAGCTGAGAGAGAATGCTCACAGAAAACAGAGAGGAAATCAATGAAGCCGTAAGCAACAAATCCCGGAAGAGAAAGGAGAGACCAGCAAATGCCATGGCCTTTCCATCTGACAGAGGAGGCCAGGCATGGTCTGAAGATGCCTTGATTTGAACGTTTTCACAGCCTCACAACTGTAAGCTTATCAGTGAACAAATCCCCATTGTTAAAAGCCAATCCATTTTATGGTACCTGCATTTCATCAGCTTTAGCAAACTAAAACAAAAATATAGAATTTAGAACTAATAATTAAGAACAAATTAATGACAATTATCTTCAGATCGGTAGCATACACGAAATTTCAAAGCAGGGGCCATTTACTGTAACCTTTATTTCTGTACATTTTTTCAACTGTTATAATGTTAATAGATCTGATATATGTAAAGATGTGTTCAGATCCCTTGTTTTATTATTATGCGCAAACGTTTTTATAGAAGTTAAGTAATGAGATGGAAAGAAACTTTACCTGTTTGATTTGTCTACAATTTCAACTAGAGATAAAACCTATGAATGAATAAATTTTGCAAAAAAATTGCACCATTCAATGAAGATCACTAAACTTATTGAAAAAATTAACAATCATTGAAAAATCAAGGGAAATTTTTGGAATAATTCTGTATCAGAGGTTCTCAAACTGTGGCGTCAGCATCACCTGAAAACTTGTTAGAAATGGAAATTCTTGTGTCCCACCCCACACCTACTGCATCAGAGAAACTTTGGGGGTAGGATTTAGCAATCCGTGTTTTAACAAGCTTCGCAGATGTTTCCAATGCATGCTCAAGTGTGAGAAACTAGAAAAGTGTGAGAAGCTAGAAAAAATCTGATGGGTCATTATAGTGACATACCTTTAAAGATGCTTGAGAGCTAGAACTAAATTGATGATTTATGGATTAATCTCTTTGTCTCCCTACTAGAAAAGCAACTATCAGTGGGCAGTGTGGTGTAATGGAAAGAATTAGGATTTTGAAGTGTGAGGATCTAGTTTCGGTTTGCAACTTCTTGTTATGCAAGTCACTTATGTACATTGAGCCAAAGTTTTTAATGTGTAAAATGGGCGGTTGTAATCAAATGAAGACATGCATGTGAGGGCAATTTAAAAATTTTCCAGTGTTATGCAAATGTTACTTTCATATGCTCATTACTGCCAGTGTGATTGCAATTATCAAAATTTTCTCCCTCATCTCCCTTCTCTTTGCCCCATTAAAATTTAATTACCTCTTGAAATTTTTTTTCTAAGCAGAATTTTTGAAAAAAGCAATTGGAGACTTTTTAAGTCCATTTTCTTTTACAATGAAAAGAGAAATTTAAGTTCTTGAAATTTATTTTATATACAAAATAATACTTATAGATTTTTTTCTTTGTTTCATGATCATCTTTTAAGCCTCTCATCCACATTGTAAAATGAATCAATAGCACACACTTCAGTGATACCATGGCAATAATAATGCATTTGGAAACATTAACTGTCAGATTTCCCTCACATGGTTCAAAAATTGTTTTACATTTTTTCTGGTTTAACCTCTCTTGACACCAGTGAACTTATGGCTTGTAATTGAAGGATAAGTGAGCAAAAAGCAGTTCAAGTGATAATATATCCATTTCAATTCCCATTTTCTGGACGGAGACCTTTTATGCTAAGTTCATGTGAGAATAAATCTTTATGACAAAATTATAACCCTCTGATAGATGTTAGGCAGGCTGAGATCTGTCCTGGTATAATGGATTTTTGTGACAATGAAATGCAAGAGAGTGTCCCAAAAGCTTTGCCTAAGGAAATTCTGACAGTAGCCTATATGCTGCCAAAATTTTCAAGATGCTATTAGGACTCATTATAGAAAGATGGCGTGGTATCTTAATCATGAAATACGCTGGTGTTATCAAGGAGAAAGTAGTGTCAAGGCATAATCTCTGAAATGTATTCATATTAGCCATTTAGTCATATTAGCCATTAACTATTTAGAAAATGTTGTGGCTTTTAATGTGTTTTTACATAATAAAACATTTTTGTTGGAAGTGCCATGTATTTGTTACCCCAAATCTGAGTTTCAAACCCATAATTTTCTGCATGCCACCAGTTGAGTGAAAAGGAGGCATTCTCTGCAACCAGAGGCAATTTAAACTTCATATCATTACTTTCTTTGTATGAATTTTCATTCTTTCCTAAGTGATAGAATACTGCTTCTTTTCCAGTATTCTGGGTTGGTTTTCTAAAGGAAAAGACCTTAAATTGTCTCAAAATTGTAACAATGAACAGTTAGAAATACTACATTTATAAGGTCCATGGTTGTATCAAAAATAAATGGACAGGATTTAATAATTTTGTAAAATTTTAGAATATTTAATATTCTTGTATTTGTTAATTGGAACAGTTATCTCTTCTAGCACCTAGTGCATATTTTACTTTTTTTTCTCAAAACCATTTAAAAAATAAAGGAAAATCAATAATGAACCCACAACAGCAACACAAAGAGGTAAATAACTACAAAAACTCTGTGAAATCCCCCAGAGTTGGAGTTAATTTTTTGCTTTTATATGTGAAAATATTATTTCAAATTATGTTGGATTCAGTTTTCATTTGTACTTCAACTTTTGGGAGTCAATAACCCCTAGATCTTAAGAATTTAATGAAATCTATAGACCAGGAAAATGTGTATATGCACATGCAACGTTAGCCAAAGCACAGCCTAAATGAAGAACTACGCTTGAGAGCAGGAATTGTGCCACTTGTTTCCATACCACCCAAGCCCTACCTTGAGTAGGAACCACCTGAGCCAATCCCTTTAATACAAATGTACTTTCTCCCAAGCAAAAGCAAAAAAAGAGATCAGTGGGTCAAGTTGATGCATACCTACCTAAAATCCTAACAGAAATCTAGGAGATAAGCAGTGAGACAGAGTGGCTAAGTGCCTTGCTGGATATCATGTTAGATGGTAGATTCAGGGTTCTAACCCAAACCTCCTGGTTCCTAGCCCCGAGCTTTTGCATAAACCACATCATCGTGCAAAGATTTCCATCCAGGATACATCTGGAAATGTTGTACCAATTGTCCCTGGTCCATTGCATTAGTTAGGGCTAGGTTGGGTTGGGAGAAACAGCGATCCAAATCATCGCTAACTTAATTAATGTAGACCTTCATTTCTTTCCATTGTTTAAGTCCTAAGTTAGGGATGGCCAAGCCTTGATTGGCAGCTCTGTTCAGTGAAATTCTCAGAGGCCCAGGCTCCTATCATTTTCTCTGCTTCGCTTTCTAGGAAGATTTTATGACCCGAGATGTCAATGTCTGCCCAGCTTCAGCCATTACAAATGTATTACAGCTAAAAGGAAGAAGGAAGGAAAGAAGAATGGCAACTGCATGTGCCAGAGGTTTGCGAAGGTAGCTTTCCAGATCATCACATCATGTTTCCTCGTACACGCCATTGGACAGAGCCTCAGTTTGCAAGGATGACTTGGGAATAGAATCTCTATTCTGAGTGGCCATGTCCCTGATTAGGGAAGAGGGGAGAATAGATTTTAGAGCACAAAGTCCAGGCGACCAGGCCCAGATTCTGGATCCATTGCTTTTCATAGACACTCAAATAGATGAATGCCCGAGTAACATTGCCTACTGCTGCTACTTCGTTATTTGTTCCAGGGAGATTCAACCTCAATTCAACACTGCAAGGCTTCTTTGTAGATTTTTGGGGCCAATATATAGTCTTCCTTAGAAAAACTGCATTTACATCTCCTATATTAAAGGTAAAATGTTAGCTTACAGTTTTGAGAAGCATGTGGTGGAATCAAGGAGAGTACTCCATGCTTGATCTTTTCCCATGTCCAGGAAAACCCATGGAATGGCCAATTGGTCATTTTTGCTAGCACAAAAAGGCGAAGGGAGAACACGAAAACTGAAAGAACTCATGTGTGTTCTCAATGACAGGTTTCATGGGGGAATACTTTTTTTTTTTTTTTTTAAATCTAAACAAAATTGGTCATAGATGTTTGTGTTAAATGAGAAACTGGAACTGTAGTTTATTGGCCTAATGTTGACTTAGTCAGCTTGTACTTCTTGGTCATAGCACATATCCATTGTGTAAGGCATGGAGGCCCTTTTAAAACTGGTTTGTGCTTTTAAACATGGATATGACGTTTAATTTAAAGTCATCATGCTCACTGGA
Source organism: Myrmecophaga tridactyla (assembly GCA_004026745.1). Taxonomy (NCBI): domain Eukaryota; kingdom Metazoa; phylum Chordata; class Mammalia; order Pilosa; family Myrmecophagidae; genus Myrmecophaga; species Myrmecophaga tridactyla. The sequence continues at coordinate 20,518 of PVIY010004313.1, forward strand.
AACTCATTCATCCATATTAGTAAATTATCAATACGATGCTTTATTTTTTTATATAATAGAGATGTGTCTCAGCAATAGACCACGCCATAAAATAATATATTTTCAAAGTAAGATGCAATGCCTTTCAAGTGTATTTGGTAGTAAGGAAATTCGAAAAGGACTGATTCTTTAGAAGATTTTTTTTTTGGTGTGATATATTGTCAGGAATACTGTAGGAGACAGCACAGTTTATAACTTGGGTACAAAGCCCTTTTCCTGACATGGGTAGAATCCCATGTAGTGCTGATTACTCAAACTCTCTCATAAAAAATGAAGTGAGAAAAAACATCAGTGTAGCTATTTTTCTTCACATAATTATTTTGATAATTCATATGATGTCACAGAAACAAAATACACCAGGATGTAGTTCAAAAACTATTTACTTTGAATAAGAAATGATCTTTTTAGGGTTTTTGTGTTCCACTGACTGATGAAAGAAGCACAAGGCCATATAATAGTTTAAATAAAATGGTGTGTAAACCTTTTGTATCTTTTATATGCTGAATGATGGATGGAGTCAGGATAATATTCAACAACTGGAATTATCATCCTTACCTCCTTCCCCTAAAGAGCAATGGAATTTTAGAGACATTTATGTAAATTGTAGGGTTAGTTTATTTCAATCTTTTCTCAGTTGATTAAGTGTGAATGAGTACATAATTCCCATCTGGTATGTTTAATGGAACAAAATTTATATTTCCATATTCTGAGCCTGTTTGGAATTTTAAATATTTAGGCATAGAGACTATATTTTTATAAGGAATATTTACTCTCATAATCACAATGTTTTGTCTTTTCCTCTCTTTGCTCTGTAGTCTTTCTCTCCCCCACCGGTAGAGAATTTTGTTAGTCTTCTATTGGTTTCTTCCACAAAATTTTCCATGGGAAATTCTACCAACTCCATGACTCTTAGAAACACCATCCCCTTGTACATTTGATGTCATCCTTTTATTATGGGTCTCTGAAGGATGCAGGAGGAGGGTCTCAAGTAATTTTTTACTTGATTCCTCAGGATCTTTCAGGATCCTCAAAAAATATACCTAAAGTGTTCAGGAAGCCAAGGAACTCTCTATCCCTCAAATTCTGTTAACCCTTAGGGTGGGCATCTGTGTTCAGGACTTTTGTAACACAGAAATCCTCATTGTCCCTTGATTAAGGATTGAGGAATTGAGGTAGTGGAGATGACATTTTGTCAGACAATCTTAAACAACGGGATTGTAGACAGTGTAAAGGTAACAAGTTATTCCTGCCGGCAGTCCTTGACTTTCTCCAACTTGCAATGCATTCCCAGGTTTCCTTTCTACCCACTGGGAGGGCAGGGGTCACAGCTGGCCTGACTGTCATGGCCATATCTGTAATTACCAAGAGATGTTTTGGCAGGTAGTTTTCTCTGATTATGGCAGTTTATATTAAATTATTTTGAATTTAAGGGACATTATGTTGATGAGAACTGAATTGGTTGTTTAAAGTACTGAGATTCATCTCTATACAAACTGCTTTATTTCCTTCTAGAACATCCTTTTGCTGTTGTGAAGAGATAAACAGCGTCCACTTCTATTGAAATAGATATAAATATACTGACAAATTACATATTTGAAAATTGAAGATCCTCTTATTAACAGACTAAATGAGAGACATTAAATGCTTGATTATTAATGCTAATGGAGAAATGTAGAGGATATGGTTTGTTAAAAACAGAAGATGCATTGTTAGAGCTTTGGAATGCATTTTATTTTATTATATTAGCACATGAAATGATGACACATGATGAAAATCTGATTCTGGAGAAACTGAAGGTTCTCATTTTTTTCCCTGTATCCCACTGTGTATATGTATATGATATATATATATATATCATCTTTCAAAATCCTCAAAAATAATGCTTTCTGAAGGTTTATGGGCAAACTTTACTTGGAGCAAGGAAAAAATAGTTTAAAGCTTTCACTTAAAGCCTCTTTGCCCAGCTGCTACTGAATATAAGTAACAGCAAACAGAGATAACATAGGACTTAAGTGAGCAAGAGAAGGACCTCTTCAGGTGACGTGGATGCTGCATCTAAGAGTAAGTGAAGACTGACTTTCTGATGAAAGACACACACACAAGAAAACATTAACTGACATTCTAAACTGAGCACAGACGTATGCTTGAGAATATACTTGGCAGTAAACTGGGCAGCCAGCATGGTCTCTTTACAGGTTTGACTTTATCTGAGACTCTGGAAGGAGCAAACCAAATCTGCCTTTATCCGGAGTTCAAAGGCAAATGTGATTTGATGCCCAGATCATAAGTCCAGTCTAAAGAAGAACACGATATCGGGTCTGTAAAACATAAGCAGTAAATATTTAGTTAGAGACAAATGCTAATGTTTTTCTTGAAATGGAAATTCACTGGTGTAAAATTAGCCATAAAAAATAATGACACATATAGTCAATCGCAGTAATGAATGGGAGTAGTGGTCTGAATAGTACAGAGTATATAGTAAAAATAATTGCAGCTTTGGAATTTACTATCCATTTAAAAATTGTGCTGCATCTTTCAAATTACATTTTGGTTGGTTGGGTCGGTGCCAAATGGCGCTTAGGTTTCCTGGGCACAATGATTGCGGATGGAGGTGATCTGTGTAAGTGCATCAGAGAAAACCAACCGAGTCATCATCATTGGTCACTGAAAACCAATCAAGGAAAACTACACATACAAACTATGCAAACCACATCCTTTCTAATAGCTCAGTTCCCTTGCTATCCATGTTACTAGGATGAACTATTTTACAGTTAAAAGTCAAAGAAAGGCTAAATTAGTTATTTAAGGGAAGAATTTATTCCCTCATCCAATTTTTCTATGTCAAGCTTTATGAAGTTTTATTAAGGATGTTATTATTAGGCAAAAAGATAAACACACATCTAGAAGTTATATACATATAGGATATATATGAGGGCATGGAGATACTATGAAATGCCGTTAAATATATTTTGCTTTATGTAATAGAAAAAAGTATTTCTTGGTAATTAAATCATTTATATTTTAGGACAAATAAATGATTTTAACTGATATCAACATTTTAGGCTTGAAAGATAAAAATTCAAAGCTGTGATGAAGATGTAAAGAGAAGGAACGTTTTGGTGGAAAACAATTGGATTAGCTCTTAAATTATTCAATACAAATTTATTAAGCCTTTAACATATAAAATACACTTTACTTGGTACTTTAGAGGGTGGGTGATTCAGGGTACAAAGATGAAGAGGATACTATTTGCATGCTTGAGAATGTCCAAGTTAGTGGAGAGAAGTCAAAGATGCAAATCTACAGAGGCAGGGGAGAATATGCTAAATACCATAGGAGAAGTGTAAAATCTTATGAAAATTTAAAGGAAAAAAATGAGATTAGGCCTGGTGAGGAGGATGGTATTTCCTTCTGAAAGCCTGGTGAAATAGCACCTTCATGATGGGAGGTGCCTTGATGAAAGACTAGTATTTTTTTCCAGGTGGAGATGGAAGACAAGCCTTCTGGGCAGTGAACTACAAGGATAGAAAAGCATGGAGGTATTTTTGGGGAGCTGATGGACTGGAGTAAAACAGTAGTGAAGGTTTATGGGCAAAGCTCAGAAAATTTGGTAAATCAGGATTAGATGTTTGGGAGGCAATAATGGCCCTTCAGCAGTGTATTTTAGGACAGTGATCTGCATGGAAAAGGGTAGAGACCACATAGGAGGTACTGTGAAATGAAAGCCTGAGCTAGGATAGAGTCATCACACTGGGAAAAGAATTGAGGGGTTCTATGTAAGAAACATTGGAATAGAAGAATCTCAGGATTTAATTAAAATAAATGGAGTTTCAATATGAGTGGCTGGAGAAAATCAGCATATTATTAACAGAGACAGGAAATCATCAAGGATTTGGGATGGTAGGGGGGAAAAGACAGGGAAAAGGAAGATAAAGGGCCATATTTATCAGGAAATCTGATATTCAAGAAAGGAGTGGGAAAAACGAATTTTGAAATTATTGGTGGAAGTGTCTTAGGTGAAATTACTGTGCACATTTTTAGGATCATTATGTCTTCTTGGTGGATTGGTCCTCTTATTATCTTATGTCCTGCTTTGTCTCTAGTAAATCTGCTTTGTCTGCTCTTAATATAGCAATGCCTGCTTTAAAAAATTACTGTTTGCATTGCATATCTTTTATCATCCTTTTAATTTCAACCTACCCATGTTCTTTTTTGTGAAGTGAGTTTATTCTAGACAGCATATTGTTGGCTTGTGTTTTTTTAATCCACTCTGTATTTAATTAATATATTTTGATCATTTACATTTAAATAAATTATTGCTCTATTATGGCTTAAATCTGTCATTTTATTATTTTTTTCCCCTTGTTTCTTATGTTCATTTTGTTTGGAGAACTTCCTTAACTTATTCTTTAAGGGTTGGTCTGCTGGTGACTAATTCTTTTAATTTTACTTCATCTGAGAGTGTCTTACTTCCCTTTCATTTCTGAAGGATATTTCACCTGACATAGAATTTGGGATTGACAGTTCTTCTCTTTTTCACTTGAGAAAATGTTGTGTCACTTCCTTTGGTGTGACACAACCACTTGCCATGATTTCAGATGAAAAGTCTGTCATTTGAATTGTCTTTCCCTGTAGGTAATGCACTGTTTTCCTCTGGTTGCTTTCAAGACTCTTTGTCTTTAGTTTCCAGAAGTTTAATTATGTGTCTTGGAATTAGTTTCTTTGGGCTTATTCTGATTGGGGTTCACTTAGGTTCTGGACTCTGTTGTTTTGTATCTTTTGCCAAATTAGGGAAAATTTCAGCCTTATTTCCTTCAAATATTTTTTCGGTTCCATTCCCTGGGACACTGAAGACATGAATGTAGGATATTTTGTTACTGTGCTATATGTCCTTGAAACTCCAGCCTTTGGCAGCAGAGAGACCTTTCCTGAAGGGAAAAAAGTCAGAAAGAAAGGGAGGGAACTGAAGAGAGAATCTTGGAGAATATATATATTTTTGGGAAATGTCTACTTTTAGAGGCAGTCAGCAGAGAGAGTGAAAAGAAGGAGGATGAGGGGAATCAGGAGAGTTCAGTGTCAAGAAAGCCAAGGGAATGGCGAGAAGGTGTGTCTTTAGGGCTAAATGTTGCAGGAAGCTTGTGCAGCATGTGAGTTGTGATGCCTGCACTGGCTTCAGGGCTCAAAGGCATTTTTAGCTTGAGTTGGGTTTAGTTTCATTAAAAATAAAGCACATCAAGGTAAGAGTTCAGACTAGTGTCTTGCATGATGATTTACAGTCTAATCTAAATCTAATCTAGCTGTACAACCTGTATTTCCAGTTAAGTAAACAGTTTTGATTTCTAAGGGTTAAAAAGCACATCTATTCCATTTCGAGAGATTCACTTTACATGAAGTTTCTCAATAATAGTAGTGACTGAGAACATTTGTACTTTGTGATCTTTTAAAATAATTGTGCAATGATATTGAGTGTGACACAGTTTTATGTCACCATTTTTGAGTCTTCTAAACTTTAGGTTTGCAAACAACAACCTATATTAAGGCATAAAATGAATACGATATCCAAAGCCTTTTTTTTTGTAAGACACACAGCTTTATAAGGCTGAACTTATTGAACACAACAGTTAGTTTCTAATTTACCTCCATGTGTACCTGCTAAAATATGAGTATATATTTATAAAATGTAATAGCAATGTCTTTCCATATACTAAGCATCTTCTCAGTGTTTTATGTAGGTTAACTCATTTAATTAATTCCCATCACGACCTTATGATAAAGTACCAAATGGCATTTTACAGATGGGAAAATTTAGGCACAGAGAGGTTAAGTAATATTCTCAAAGTCACATAGCTACTAAGTGGTGGAGCCAGAATTCAAACCCAGGCCATGTCTCCAGAGCTGATGGTGCTCACCATTGAACTGTACTCTACTGTATGCCAATCCATAGTACATCCAATGAAAAGTCTCACTGAGTTCTACAAGATAGTTGTATCTTTGGAGCATAGTTTTAGGTTCAGGGGATTTACTATTATTCAAGCAAAACAAGTAAAAAGAAAGCTCAATCAAATGAGAAATCTGGTTGTAGCCCAAAAGAATCCACATAAAGTGATGTTGATGGCTCACATGTGCTGCATCTACTACCCACTTGATATCTTCTAGAAAAGCCTATCTCTTGTTAAAACGATTCTGAACATGCATTATACATATGAGTCTGCACTTTTATATCAACACTAAGCGATAACTCTATTTGAAAGAGCTGAAGCAAGAGATGCATAGGCACAAATTGAAATATTTTCCCTGTACTCCTGTTTCCCCTTGATGTAATCTCAGAATGTTTCTTAGGAGGTAGAATTTGGGCACCGTAAGCTACAAATTCGAAGTCTCGACTTTCTCCTTTTTAAAATGTAGATTGGTACAGAGTAGTAAAACAGCACTAGGGTGAGAACCAGGTGCAAATGTAGCAGTTTTGGTGTGTGTGGGGCACTTAGATAATGCAGATTACTTGGTTCCTGTCAATTCAAATAATTTTTATTCTTGCTAACTACATGCTACGTTCAGTTCAGTTCCTGTCGAAGATGGTAAAGATCGGATGTGCTATTAGTGTGCAATGCGAAGACTTTGCTTTCTTTCAAAATGATTATTTAAATTTTTGTGCCATCTAAATTTTGTTGCTTTTTTTGGGACTAAGTAGTAGGTATGTCATTTTGATCGGCTAGGTTGGATTTTGTACCCGGTCTGCTCCAAAGTGATAAAAATCTTTCTGTATCACAATTTTGGAGTTTATAAATGAGGTGTTTAAAATAGATCAATGGCTCTCAATCCTAGTTTTATTTTAGAATGACTTGGGGGTACTTAAAAATGCTAGTTCCTTGGCCCTCACCCCAGACAAATGAAATCAGAATCTCTGAGGATGGGGCCTGGTCATTCATGTATTTTAAAAGCTCCGTGATTCTAATGGGAAACCAGCCTCAAGAACCATGGAGTATATCATCTCCAAAGTCTTTTCCTGGTTTCAAATTCTATGATTTTAAACTTATCTACCATATTTGCTTCCTATATTCAAATTACAAGATTATATCTTTTTTGTCCTGAAGGCCAGAGATCTCACTGCAATTTGAGGTTTAAAATGCTCTCTTATCCCTATTCTTCTGTTTTTATCAGTGTAAAAATCCAAGAGAAAGAAAAATGCTAGATATTTCCCCAAATCTTGAGACTTGGTAAGTGACCATCAGGTATTGGAATGGTTAAACTTTAATTGTGGGGTGGCCTTAATTTCTATTCCTACCAAGTCAACCACTCTTTTATCCCTTGCTTCTCATGAATGTTTAACATTCAACCAGATACTTTATTAAAGCAGTCACTTCTAGAAATTTTCAACATTTATTAAGCTGCTGCAGTGCTGCATGGAAGAGGCAATGTTTTCCAAATCTGAATTCTTTTAAGAATGTTTTATTATAATACACTAAAAAATTTAGCAATACCGCGACACAGCTGTACAGAATAGTAATTCCTCTCGACCCTCTCCTCCCATTTGCCTTTGAAAATACCATTTTGAAAGTGACACATGAAGGCAGGATTTATCATTGTCTATTTGGTCATATATTCCTCTCACAATTGAGTGAAACTTTCCTGAGAGCAATTCTTGTGGCTTGACTCTTCTCATCTCTCTCTCTCAAAGCTCCAAGGTGCTACATAGGTAGGTGCTATGTAAATTTTTGCTCATTAGTAAGTATTAGTGCTATACATGTATGAGCTACATAATTTCTTATTCATTGAAGGTAATGAGTTTATAGGAATTAAGTGATCACCAAAACAGGAATAAAGAGGTTAATACAATGCCGTACATAGTTTTGGTACTCTCACAGTTGGCACATATGTAATGATAATTATTTGATGCTCTGGTTTGCATTTGCAAATTTTGTTCCTGCTTGTGACTCTTTACTCTTTACGCTTTGCTGTGAAGAATATATTTGTGTGTTTCCCTGGCTTAGGAGAGTTGTTCTTATTTCATGCCTGGGTGGATATCTGTCCCTGCAGCTTGTCAGTATCCACTAAGCAGCTTGTGTTCTATTATGTCCTCCATTCTTTTTTTTTTAACTTTGCTCACTTTTGGCCCACTCATCTAGCTGGGTGTATGACTCCTATTTCGAAATCTTGTCATCTACCGGTATTTATAATATGTCTCCTGCATGATTATATTGTAGCAAAATCTCTTTGGGCTCTGGGGATTGATTGTGTTGCTATCGTTTCTCTTTGGACTTTTAACAAGGAAGAGCAATTGATAGGTGATTGCTGTTGAGTTTCCTTTGGGAATGGAAAATGTCAATTCTACCAATGCAGCCCCCAAAAAGTAGTCTCTAAATTCTATGTGATGACTTTTGCTTTTTCACATTTGATAGGATTTGTTGAGGATACAGGCTTTTAATTCTCAGCTTGTGTAGCTTGGGCTAGGAAATGTAGACTTTATTCTCAGTTTACATAGCTTGGGCTAGGAAATGTAGACTTTATTCTCAGTTTACATAGCTTGGGCTAGGAAATGTAGACTTTATTCTCAGTTTGCATAGCTTGGGCTAGGAAATGTAGACTTTATTCTCAGTTTACATAGCTTGGGCTAGGGAAGTAGTTTAACACTGTGGTCACGTAGAGCCATTGCAAGGAATCCATTGATCCACATGCAAGCATTTGATTTCTTGAACCACAGATTCTAAAAGTATAATGGAATTATGAGTGTGTATTTGGTGGTGGGGGGATGGTTCATGAAATGTTTACAAGTAAAAAGCAGTCTTGATGCCTCAAAATGTTGGATATTATTGTTCTAGATAGTGGTAGATGCCAACTTAAATCCAGTCCTGTTGTGATTTCATATGTGTACTTTTTTTGAGTAAGCAAGGATACCAATTTTCACTGAACAAGTTTATAGGAATAAATTCTGCTATTGTTTCATGCCCCATACACTGTGCTAGACATTATAGGGGTCTTGAGGAGTTAACAGTTTTGCTAGGAAGTTAAGGTTCTGTGAGCAGTTTCATTGGAAATTTTATGTAAAATTTGAGACTAAGAACTGAAGCTCAAACGTGGTTTGGAAAACAGGTAATTTTACTAAAGTATTCCCAAACTAAGATCAGAAGTGCTTGCTAGAAGAGCAGAAATGATCTAATTTTCGATGGTCTGAATACATTTGAAAATAAATTAGCTTTCATTTTGAAATTAACTGCCTATGGATTTTCCCATCAGAAAAGGAAAAAAGACTAGTTGTTTGGGAACAAGGCCAAGGAAGAAAGAATTAAAGTTAATGGTTTTATAAAAGAGAGAAAGACATAGAGCCTCACCATTGAGCGATGTCATAAGTAATGATGTAAGACATCCTCTGGAAAAGTCTTCCCCAAGAATCAACTATAAAAGGACAAATCCCACTTGCTTCAAACTCTGAAATATGGGAGAGACCAGAGAAGGACTAAAGTAATGCTGAATTGGAGAAAAAGAAAAAGAGACACCAAATCAGGTAGGACATTTGCTGCCTGGAGTATAGACCAGAGTATATACGCTAGTATAGACCACGAGCCTTCACTCAGTCCCACACAGCTTGGGATTGTATAGAGGCAGCAAGGCCCTGGTTCCTCCCGCTGTGGATGCAGACTATAGAGCCACTACAGCCATGAGTTAAAACCCCATGCATATGCAGGCACAGAGATGCTGGACAAAGGAGGCTGAGGAGGCCACATATCAAAGTGCCCTGGAGAAAAAAGACTGTAGCAGAGCTGCTGGCAGGAGATGCACATACTCAACCCTGTCTCTAGCTCTGCTGGCAGGAGGTGCACACACTCAACCCAGTCTCTAGCTCTGTTTGCTGGACCTCCTAAACATTAAACGGACCTTTATGGGCTGACCCTATCTGGGTCTCTGGGGCAGGATACCCTAGCAGGGAAGAAATTGGAGGCAGAAAAGCATCACAGAAAAAGGCGGAAAACTGAACTGTGGTAAGACAGGGTAGGTCCCGGAACTGAAAAGTATAATGAGAAGGGAATACTAAGTAAGGGAGAGAATTTTGAAAAATCACAGGAGCTGGGGAGAAATTTCTGAAACAAACAAACAAACAAACAAGAAAACCCAAAACAGAACATATCAAGATTCCCAGAGAAGGAACGGAGGAAAGAAAGCTTTCTCCTGGAGGTGAAACAATTGCACCAAAAAGAGTAGTCTTAAAAATTGTACTGCATAGGGCGGGCCATGGTGGCTCAGCAGGCAGAGTTCTCACCTGCCATGACCTGGGTTCTTTTCCCGGTGCCTGCCCATGTAAAAAAAAAAAAAAAATTGTACTGCTCATCCAGAACAAGAATCAGGTGCCAAAGAATTGAGAAAATCTGAACAGCTAAAAATGGGCCACTCTAAAGGTCCAGAATAAGTTGCCCAAACTTCAAAGAATATCCTTAACAAAAGCCAATAAGATATGGCTCTGTTAAGGGAGAAAATTAAAATTTCAGAAGAGACACAAAATTTGGAACAACTAATCAAAGATTTTCAAACAAATCTCCTAACCCAATTCAAGGAGATGAAGGAAAGTATGGATAGCAATAAACTAATGGTGGCTATAAGCCTAAAAGATATTAAGAAGGCAATGTGTGAGCATAAAGAAGAATTTGAAAGTTTAAAAAGCATAACAGAAATTATGGAGATGAAAGCCACAATAAAGGAGATTAAAAATACACTAGAGGCATACAACGGAAGATTTAAACAGGCAGAAGAAAGAATCAGTGAACTAGACAAGACAACTGAAACAATACAGTCAGAAAAACAGAGAAAAAATAGAAAAATTGAGCAGATGTCAGGGACTCAAATGACAGCATAAAGTGTGCAAATATATACATTATGGATTTCCCAGAAGGAGATGAGAAGGGAAAGAAGTCAGAAAGACTTGACTTTGAAGAAGTAATATCTGAAAAATTTCCAACTCTTATGAAAGAGATTCATGAAAGACATAAATTTATGTGTCAAAGAAGCACAACATAATTTAAACAGAATAAACCCAAATGGACCTATTCCAAGACACATTCTGATCCGAATTTCAAATGCTAAAGATAAAGAGAGAATTGTGAAAGCAGTAAGAAATGTGATTCATCACATACAAGGGATCCTTAATAAGACTAAGTACCAAATTCTCATCAAGAATCATGGAAGTGAGAAGGCAGTGGTATGATATATTTAAGGTATTGAAATTGGGAAACTACCAGCCAAGAATTCTTTATCCAGAAAAACTGTCCTTCAAAAATGAGGGAGAGTTTAAAATATTCACAGATACACAGAAGCTGAGAGAGTTTGCTAACAGTCCTGCACTACAAGAATTACCAAAGAGAGTTCTGCAGGTTGAAAGGAAAAGACAGGAGAGAGTGGCTTGGAGTTGTGTGAAGAAGTAAAGATCTTCAGTAAAGGTAACTAAAAAGGTAAATGCAAAACCCAATAGTGCTGTATCCTCAATATATAACTTTACTCTTTTTCTAAAAGACATGTTTTCTTTTTTTACTTCGCTGCATTGTTTTTGCTTCATTGTCTGAAAACAGCACCAGCAAACATGGTATATTGCAAAATCATCTGACACTATTATAACTAACAAAAACTTAGCTCTATTCCCAGTTATTTCCAATGAAAATATCATTAAATATTTTTACTCAAATCCAGGCATGGTTGTAAGTAATAGTTAAAATATTATATAATATTATGTTATTATACATATTATACATAATGGTATATCTATTAAGATAACAATGTCCAACTTTGAATTACATACTTCTTACAGGTAGTTTTAACTTCCGATAACTTCAGGAATTTTGAATATAATAACTAGATCCTAGCATAAATCACAGGGTGATGTGAAAAAGATGTTTATCATGTTTAACTGCTATCATTAGAAAAATAAGGAGTATTTTCTTTCAATAACATAGTTGGAATGAGTAGTTTCTGTTTTTCTATTAGTATTGCTAAATGATGCTATTATAAATCTCTATATACCACTGTACTGGTTTGAAACTATTATATACTCCAGAAAAGTCATGTTTTAATCCTGATCCAATCTTGTCGGGTAAGACCTATTGTTTAGGATGGAAACTTTGACTGGATGGTTTCCATGGGGATGTGACACACCCAGTGGTGGGTGCGACCTTTTGATTAGATTGCTTCCATGGAGATATGACACACACAATTGTGGGTCTTGATTAGTTTACTAGTGTCCCTTAAAAGGAAAAACCTCAGATGCAGACACTTGGAGAACAGTTGCTTTAAAATAGACAGAGACGTAGGTGTTTGGAGATGCTTGGAGTGCCGACAGAGAGAGCAGATGCCCAGACTGGGCAGAGCCCAGCATATGCTTCCATGTGCCTTTGCATGAGATGATAAGCAAGTCAGAACCCAGAATTGTATCCTGGAGAACTAAATGAAGGCCCACAGATGCTCAGAGAGGAAACCACTGGCATCAGAAGTAGAAGCAACAAACCAGGAACAAGGACCAGCAGATGCCAGACACATGCCTTCCCAGACTGGTCTTCCTTGAGCCAAGGTATCTTTCTCTGGATGCCTTAGTTATAGCCGTATAACTTATTAAATTCCCTTTATGAAAGCTGTTCCATTTCTGGTATATTAGCTTTAGCAAACTAATACAACCCTAATTGAAAATAACTATTGCTGGATTAGGTTGTTTCAGATTAGTTGACATAGATGTTCCATTTTTCACTCCTTAATAGATTTTATGTATTTCTCACATGCTTCTTTGTGCATCAGTTCATCAAGTTCTGAAGGATTATTCAGTGTCATCTTGATCAGCCAAGCCATCTTCATAACAAGATTGTTGACAAGTCCTGGATTTTCTGCAAGCGCTTCATTAATTTCAGTTACTTCTCCTGATAGAGGAGAATAAATTTCACTAACAGCTTTCACATTTTTCCAAAGCATCAAACTCATATTGTTTATTCGCTTTTGTCCCAACCTTGGGAAGTCTACAGTAAACATCTCCCAAAACTTCCTGTGCAAAATTGCTGATTCCCGTTGTTCTAAGACCATTTTCTCCTTTATTCCATTTTTGTTTGTCGGGGAATTTCTGCACTGACAGCTGAGTGGGGCTGGTGTGCAGCATCTGGACCGTGCCGGCCCTCAGCCCCCGGGGTCACGGGGAGCAGGACGTGGCAGGTGCCTCGCCGTGAGCAGACGGCAGCCCAATACTCCCCACTGCGTGGGGCCGTGCACACAGGGCGTGGAGGGTCACTGCGCAGCAGCTTAGGTGCCCAACTGGTGCAGACCATGATTTTACTTTTAATTCTTGTAAGAGTCAGAATACAATTAAACAGGAAAAGTCTTATTTCCTGATCATCGAAACACAAGCTATAAAGGGACAAAAACAACCTAAAGAGGAGAAGCAGAGAGCTATCAGAGCAGAGAACATGCATGCTGTTGGAAATTGAGTTAGTATCCTTTCAAACTAGTAGGTTACAAATAGGTTGTATAATACAAACCCCAGGGTAACCACAAAGAAAGTATTCTAAAGATATGTAGAAACAGAAATGAGAAATGGATCAGCCAGAATGATCAATAATTTGATCATTATCAAAGATCAATTGTACAGAAAAGGAGGCTGCAATAAAGGAAAATACAGACAAAATAGATATGCCATATAAAAAACAAAGGACAAAATGGCTGAAGTAAGTGCTGCCTTTAAATAATAACTCAATATTAGACTCCCAATTAAAAGACATAGATTGACAGAATGGATAAAAATGCATAATGCAACTATATGTGTTTACAAGAGACTCACCTTAGTCCCAAAGACACAGATAGATTAAAAGTGAGGTAGAAACAGAGAAGATTATCCACGAAAATAATAACCAAAAAAGAGCTGGGGTTGCAATGCTAATATCAGATAAAACAGACTTTAAATAAAAAACTCCTACAAGATATTAAGGCGATTATATATTATTAAAAGGGTCAAATTGCCAAGAGGAAAAAACAACCATAAATATTTATGTACCTAACCATGATGCCCCCAAATGCATGAGGCAAACACTGGCAAAATCAAAGGGAGAAATAGGCATCTCTACAATAATAGTTGGAGACTTCAACAAACTACTCTCATTAATAGAATATCTAGACAGAAGATCAATAAGGAAACAGAGAACTTGAATAATATGATAAATGAACCAGACCTAACAGACATACACAGAACATTGCACCCTAAAACAAGAGGATATACATTGTTCTCAAGTGCACATTGATCATTCTCTGGAATAGCCACATGTTGGGTCACAAAATAAATCTCAGAAAAATTTTAAAAGATTGGAATATACAAAGCATCTTCTCTGACTACAGTGGAATTTGGCTGGAAATCAGTATCAGGCAGAGAACTGAAAAATCCATAAATATATGGAAATTAAATAATACACTCTTAAACAATCAGGGGGTCAAAGAAGAAACTGCAAGAGAAATCAGCATATTATCTTGAGACAAATGAAATTGAGAATACAGCACATCAAAACTTGCGGGATGCAGTGAAGGCAGTGCTGAGAGGGAACTTTATAGCCAAAAATGCTTAAAGTAAGAAAAGAAGAAAGGGCTAAAATCAAAGACCTAGCTGCACACCTGGAAGAACTAGAAAAAGAACCGCAGCCTAAACCCAAGGCAAGGAGAAGGAAAGAAAGAACTAAAATTAGAGCAGAGATAAATGACATAGAGAATTAAAAAAACATTGAGCGCATTAACAAAATCACGAGTTGCTTCTTTAAACAAAATCAATAAAACCGACAAAACTTTGGTTAGACTGATAAAGAAAAAAGAGAAATCACAAATAAATAAAATCAGAAATGAGAGTAGGGATAGTACTAGTGAACCCACAAATAAAAAAGGATCGAAAGAGGATACCATGAACAACTGTGTACCCATAAATTAGACAACCTAGATGAAATGGACAAATTCCTATAAACACACTCTCGAAGAAACAGAAGATCTCAACAGACCAATTACAATAGATTGAATTAGTCATAAAAACCCTCTCCAAACAGAGAAATCAAAGACCAGATGGCTTCACAGATGAATTTACCTGCCATTCCAAGAATTAATACCAGTCCTGCTCAAACTGTTTAAAAAAATTGAAGAGGAGGGAACACTGACCTAGCTCATTCTATGATATCGCCCTCACACCAAAGCCAGATAGAGGCACTACAAGAAAAGAAAATTATAGATCAATTTCTTTTATGAATATAGGTACAAATATCCTCAACAAAATATTAGCAAATAGAATTCAACAGCACATTAAAATATTCATAAACCATGATATAGTGAGATTTATCCAAGGTATGTAAGAATGATTCAACATAAGAAAATCAATTAATGTGATATACCATATTAATGAAACCAAGGGAAAAAATACATCATCATCTTGATTGATGCAGAAAGGGTGTTTGGCAAAATCCAGCACCCCTTCTTGATAAAAACACTTAGAAAAGTAGGACTAGAAGAAAACCGTTCCAACATGATAAAGGATATGTATGAAAAATCCACAGCTAACATAATAATCAATGGTGAAAGACTGAAAGCTTTCCTTCTGAAATGTGGAACAAGACTAGGATGTCCACTGTCACCATTGTTATTCAACATTATGCTGGAAGTTCTAGCCAGAACAATTAGGTAAGAAAAAGAAATAAAAGATATGCAAATTGGAAAGAAAGAAATAAAACTTTACCATATGTAGGCAACAGTATCCTATATATAGAAAGTACTAAAAAACCTGCAACAAAGCTACTAGAGCAAATAAATGAGTTCAGTACAAGATTAATATGCAAAAATCAGTAATGTTTCTATACACTAGTAGTGAGAAATTTGAGGAGGAAATCAAGAAAAACATTCCATTTACAATACTATCTAAAGGAATCATTTATCTAGGGATAAATTTAACCAACAATGTAAATGATTTATATATATAAAACTACAAAAGTTTGCTTAAAGAAATCAAAGAAGATCTAGATAAATGGAAGGACATTTCATGCTCATGGATTGGAAAACGAAATATTGTTAAAATGTCTCATCTACCCAAAATGATTTGCAGATGCAATGCAATCCCACTCAAAATTCCAACAGCTTACTTTGCTGAAATGGAAAAGCCAATTGTCCAGTTTATTTGGAAGGGTAAGCAGCTCCAAATGGCCAAAACCATCTTCCTGACTTTAAAGCTTATTAAAGCATGACTCAAAACACACACTTCTTGACTTTAAAGCTTATTACAAAGCTACAGCTGTCAAAACAGCATGGTTCTAGCACAAGGATAGATATTTAGACCAATGGAATCAAATTAAAAATTCAGAAATATACCCTCACATGTATGGCTAGTTGATTTTTTTTTTTTATGGTCAATTGATTTTTGACAAGGCTGTCTAGTTGACTCAATTGGGAAAGAATTGTCTTGTCAACAAATAGTGCTGGGAGAACTGGATAGCCATATGCAAAAGAATACAGTAGGGCCCCTACCTCACACCTTATGCAAAAATTAACTGAAAATGGATCAAAGTCCAAAAATATAAGAACCAAAACTATAAAACTCCTAGAAGAAAGCATAGATGAACACCTTTAGGATCTTGCATTAGGCAATAGTTTCTTAGACTTTACACCCAAAGCATAAGCAACAAAAGAAAATAATAGATAAATAAGACCTCATCAAAACTAAAAACTTTTGTGCATCAAAGAACTTTATCCTGAAAGTGAAATGACAACCTACTCAATGCGGGAAAAAATTTTGGAAACCATACATCTGTTAGGGGTTTAATATACTCAATAAATAAAGAAATCCTACAACTCAACAATAAAAAGACAAAACAACCTAATTACAAAATGGGCAAAAGGCTTGAATAGATATTTTTTTCCAAAGAGGTTATACAAGTAGCTAAAAACTACATGAAAAGACACTCAACATCATCAGCTATTAGGGAAATGCAAGTCAAAACCACAATGAGATACCATTTCACACGTACTAGAATGGCTACTATGAAAAAAAAAAAACCAGAAAATTACAAGTATTGGAAAAGATGTGGAGAAACAGGAAGGCTCATTCATTTCTAGGGGGAATGTAAAGTGGTCCAGCTACTGTGGAAGACAGTTGGCTGTTCCTCAAAAAGTTCAGTAGAGAATTACCATATGATCTGGCAATCCCAATGACAGGTATATACCCAAAATAACTGAAAGATGGGACTTGAATAGACATTCACATACTGGTGTTTATCGTGGCATTATTCACAATTGCTAAAAAATGAAAGCAACCCAAGTGTCTATCAACCAGTGAATGGATAAACAAAACAGGGTCTATTCATATAATGGAATAATATTCAGCCCTAAAAGAAGAATCGAGTTCTGACTTATGCAACCACATGAACGAAACTTGAAGACATCACGTTGAGTGAAATAAAAAAGACGTGAAAGGACAAATATTGTATGGTCTCACTGATATCAAATAATTAGAATAAGTAAACTCATAGAGTCTGAATCTAGAATATATGTTACCAGAGTGTGGGTTGGGGGGTAAGAAATGGGGAGTTAATGGTTAAATTGTAAAGAATTTGTATTTGGGTTGAGAGTAAAATTTTGAAAGTGGATGATGGTGATGGTGGCATAAAACTGTGAATGTAATTAACAGTGCTGAATTATATATGTAAATGTGGTTAAAAGAGGGAAATTTTAGGTCCTATATGGATTGCTAGAATAAAAGTAAAAGAGAAAACATGGAACTGTACAACACAGTAAAACCTACTGTAAATGATGGACTATAATTGATAGTACAATTATAAAAATGTTCCTTAGTCAATTCCAACAAATGTACCATACTAATGCAAGGTGCTATTAATAGGGTGGTATATGGGGAAAAAATTCACCCTAATGTAAACTATGGACTATAGTTATGAGTATAATTATAATATTTTTTCATCAATTGTAAAAAAGGTACCACACTAATTGCAAAGTGTAATAATGGGGGTGGTATATAGGAACTGTATTTTCTGCACGATTTTTCTGTAAACCTACAACTTCTCTAATGAAAAAAATATATTTTAAAAAAAGAAAGAATAAAGAATGGAGACTCCTCCCCAATTAATTCTTATTAGTTCCTCTGAGGATAAAATGTTGGTAGGGTAAGGGGTGGGGAACAGGCAGGTGGGTATATTAAACTGTAAATTTGCTTAAGTTAATAACTTCTGTTGACCTTGTAACCTTGTTATAAAAGTTCAGTATAATTTGTTACTAGAAAATTTTTTATTAAAAAGGTAGAGTCTATCCCCTAGATTCATGTATAATTCAGAATCTCCTGTGAAAGCTGGAATTTAAATAAGAAATCCCATAATTCCAGATGTTTTAAACCTAATTTGTGAATTCCATACTTTTCTTTAATATCTATGAACAAGAATTAGGGAAAAGGATGTAGCCAGTAATAGAGAAAAACTTATGAAGTTTTGGTACTAATGGGCCATAGATGTAGCCGGTTTCCATCTGTGCCAATTTTTGCAACTTTGGTCTGGAGAGAAAGGAAAGTTAGAGTGGAACAGTACTATATTATGTAAATGCCCTTAGTTTATTGGAGATTTTAAAAAGTCAAGTTCACTGGTGGTCACTTGATCAACATAACATAAATGGTTCATGGAGAAATTTATTTTCAGTAAGATGTTGTCATTGTAAAACTCTTCTAACTATGAAATCAATTATATACAATAATGTCATATCTTATTTTGTATGTCTATTCCTTTCTTTTCTCCCTCTTTTCCCATGCTCCCTTCTTCCCTCTTTCCTTCCTCTCTTCTTCTTTTCTCTTTCCTTCTTTCCTCCCTCCTTTCCACCCTCCCACCTTTCCACTTCCCTTCCTTTCTCCTTTCCTTTCCCTCTCCCTTCCTCCCCCTTCTGTTCCCTCTCTCTATGTCTTTTAAAATGTATACTTCTTTCTTCTCAGACTCTTTTTCTGGCTTCAGACATTTCTCTCTTCCAAAGTCAATTTCTCTAGTCTTTCCCATGTTCCTCCTTCCTTTGTCTTTATAGGTCCCATATTGCCACAGAACTTTTTCCCACTCCTCTGATTTAAGTGTGCCAAGGAAGGAGAAATGTTTGAGGTCTCTCTAAAGAAGTTCTGTTGGATTAGGGCTTCTCTACCAGAGCGGCATTTCATGACCTTCAATAAACATTAGTGTTTTGTGCTTTGAGACTGATTATCAGAATGAACTTTAATAGAATATGCCCACTAGCGTTTGCACCCTCCAAAAAGATTTTTCAGTCTATATGTATAAAGTGCATAATTAAGAAATAACATTTTTTCTTCAATTTAGTTTTTGTATAAGCAGGTATTTTACCCAAAGTGGTTTGTTGTATATATAGTATTTTTCAATCATTTAAAAAGGGTGGATTTAAATTGCATTGCTCTATCTCTGTGTAAAATAATCAAACTCATTAGTTCAGATACTCAGCAGACTGGTTAAATAAATTGCTCTATGAGTCACAGGTTGCTTACATCTTTGTCATAAATACACAGATGGTTTTATGACTAGTTCATATCTCTACACCAATTCAGAATTAAATGTTGTGTTGACTATAATCGATTGGGGTCAGTTTATTTGTGATCTTTAAAAAAAATTTGTTTTTGACGAGGCTGTATTTGAACCACAGCTTTTACAGGATGGGCTGTATTTTTTGACCACCATGTGCAATCAAGCACACGAAACTTTTATCTGCTGTTATTTGTTACCTGCTTTTTTTCTATAGCAATTCAGAATATTTATCCATTTATCCTTCTATTTACCCTGCCAGTTCTTGGAATTTAATGGAACCCATATGTAGAGTTTTTTTTTTCTTTTTAAAGTTAATCTGATCATACCAGTTTTCATTGAAAGTAAAAGGATGCTTATGGATTATATTTCTGGAAAGACAATGTGTCCTTAGTAAGGAAGCTTCAGAAACATTTACAATGTTCTTTCTTTGGAATAAAAACATCAATATCCTTTACAAGTTGATAGGGGTATAAAAATACAATGGCTCTGTTACATCTGGTGTCTAGGGGATGGGACAAGCAGAGGGCTTTGATGTTCTATTATTAGGCTTTTGTTGTGCGTGTGGTTTTATGAAAAATATTCAACTCCAAAAGAAGGAGTTGTGTGGTAGAACAGAATTCTAATCTGGATGGCTGGCCTAGTCTCCACTCTCTCTTGGCTTTTTCTTAGCATCACATTTAAATATGCTATTATCTAGATACTTTTATTAGATTAAAAATGAATGTAAGGATTATGATTTTTAACTCCAAGGTAAACTCCATTAGTTCTTTACTTGGGGACTAACATGTGAACTTCTCTCCACAGGATCCAGGATGTGAGAGAGCAGACTGAGGCCATGGGGGTGCCAATGCCGAAACCACAGACTGTTTTCTGCATACCACGTCCTCGTGGGATGCTGCCGGTTTCCAAGTATGTCACACGGGGAAGCAGTAGCATCTGAGCATACCAATGGAAGGTGAGGTTGGCCTTGATTGATTTCAGGTGGTCTCAAATGAAGCCAGTGACAGGCTTTGGTCTCTTTCTGGGGCTCGGGTGCCTGTCCCCATAGGTATTGCTGCGTGGATTTTTGGTGTCCAGGAAAGCTGCAGAGAACACGCGCGGATGAGAGCACGCTCCTTCCCCTTCCCGCGTGGGTTCCCACCATGCTGTGACCCCCCCATGCCTCCCTGACCCACAGGGTTGAATCCGTCTCTTGTCACCATCATCGCAGACTGACTTGGGCACATATCTGACTGCAAAAGACGTCGTCTCCAGGAACATTCCGGCCTCATTTATTTCCTCTCCTCTTACCCGGGTCACGAGAATAATACATGGAACAGTGAGGGGATGGAGCCATTTCCACCCCATCTCCTAGCAGCTGGGGCTTGGTTGTAAGTGACCTTCTCCGAGCCTGAGTTCTGCGGCCAGTTTCAGCCAGGGGCTCTCGATTAGGGCTGGCTGCTCCTACCGCATTCATTATGGCAGAATGGAATGAAAAGCTGAGGTGGTATTTTCAACAAAATTAGGGAGTGAAAACAATATGTGAATTGGGGCAGTGGTGCATGGACTTAATGCTACTTTTTATATCATTATTTTAAATTTATTTTTAATGACATTTTACATTTTATGATAAAGTCCTATTTCCATAGCAAATATAGCATCTCCTAATCTAACACGCTTTTGCTTTTCATTGCATGTTGGCTAAACCTTCCACTTTCTTTGTCTCAGCAGGATGACATCTGAAGCAGTACCTGTATGTTGGTTTTAACCATTTGGGTACTGCTCATCTTTTATCAGACCATGGAGAGGTAGGGAGCTGAGGCCTCTCTCTGCAGATGTGCAGACACATCTGGACTGTGTCTGATTTTGTTAGCAAGTGAGAACTAGTAAGCAAGAGATAGGTTGATAAACAACCATCCCCACGTCCTCCTCACCCTTCCCCTACACAGCAAACACCTTCATCACCCTTCTATGGTAGTGATAATTGTCTTTCACTTTGTAGGTAAGAAAATCACACTTACAGATGACCCATCTTTACTGAAATAACTGCCAAGGTTGGTAGTTAAACATTCTTTATTGTAATTTTTCTGGAGACCAAGATTGCTACTCACAGCTCCATGAGGCGTTAAAATTCCTGCTGAGGTCAGTACTGATACACCTGGAGTTTTGGTTCTTGGAACGTTTTTTCCTTTACATGCGTTCTGAAGGATTGAATGATGGAAGTATTTACACAAAATCCCTTTGCATTTTTCAATTTCAGATTCTTTCTGCAAGAGGCTACAGCTTTAATTGAAATTTATCTAGTTAATTTTAGGCCCTCTATTACAAAGAAAACAATCTTGTTTTCTTATAATTTATAATATTTTTAGAAGTGTGGTTTCTTATATTAATATTCTTAGGACATGATGAAGTAATTCAGTTAATTTTTAAAAACTGTTGCTTAGTCCTCAGTATCAGAAAATGATACTGATATCAGAAAATGGTTCTGATATTACCTGTCACTGAAATAATAATTTCATTACATCTTCTTCTATTTATAGAGATTCAATTATAATTGAAGTCAAATTGTAATTGCTGGAGCACAATTTTCAGAAAATACCTTAATTTGATAGTATTTGAAAGTTCAATATTAATCCTACCAACAACCGGTCACTAAAGGATTCTGTTAAAAGACAGATAGACAGACAGATATCTGTCTCTCTTTATGTACTTTTTAAATACAATGAGTACATCTCAAACCCTGTCCCAGTGTGATGGAATATAATGACTTTTGCTTGGAAATCAATGTTCCTATAATGTCTTTAAAGGCCATTTATTATTCTCAGCTAGAATATATTTTTGCTGTATCATGTATACTCCTAATTATCTTTTTAAATTATTGTTTGATTGCACTTTTTGAAGTTACTTTTGCAGAGCAAAAATTTCATATCATTTTAAGGACATCTATGCAACTAGGAAATTATGCTTGTTTTCATCTGAAACTGAGGTTTTTAAAAATATTCTTTTCAAAACTGGGATTAACTAGTTATACAAATCTTAAGGTTAAAGCATAACAATCAATGTCCATTAAAAAGTCACTAAATAATATATCATTTAAATACAAACAAGTACATACAGAGCAGTCTCCGTGTCCATAACCAAATATATCCATCAATGTTGAACACAGGAAGAACATAAAAATTCATTCATTCCAGGAGTTTGGTCATAATTTTGCTTTTCCCATTAGTTTTGGTTGCCTGTAGGGGTGGGGAAAAAATTAATGATGTGAAGTTTAGCTGCCACAAGGAAAGATTCAATTGTTATAACTACCACTCCTTGAGTAATTTGCCCAAGGTCACACAGGTAGATTTCAAACATATTTTCTCTAAACTGCACAAAAACATATGACCCAAATAGAAGACAGAAAAATGTAGCATGAAAGATGCATTTCATAGGAAGAATAGAAGTCAACTGGAAAATGAGCACTATAGCTTGTTTTAAATGGATTCTTTTTCTCTCATTCTTCAGGTTAAATATAGATTGGGTCTGTAAACAGGGAGATTAAAAAATTGGAGAAGAGTTGGAAAATATTTATAAATAGAATTATAGAAAGATCTATTCTATTAGTTAAAAAAATCTCAAGAATTTAGGGATTGACGAGTCAACTTTTTTTTCTCGCATGTGTCAGAAATTTCTTTAATTATCTGAAGTGTCTGTGACTATCTAAAATCTCTATCACCATTTTTGGACAATCTTTGCAGCCACATTTTAAAAAAAATAGAGACGTTGTGAGTGTACAGAGTTCCCATATACTCCTCCCACAGTTTTCTCTATTATGAACACTTTGCATTCATGTAGAATCTTTGTCATAATTGTCGAAGCAATATCATTCTAATTATACTTTTAACTCGAGTCCATAGTTTACCCTAGGGTTCATTGTTTGTGTTGTACAGTTCTATGATTTTTAAAAAATCTTCATACTGATAACATATATACAACCTGGGATTTCCCCTTTTAGCCACTTTCAAAATCACAATGTTGTACTATCATCATGACCACCTGTTTCTCTAGGTATGTTTGTACTTGTAGCCAAGAAATTTCTTGTAGCCCTATTATCTGTGCTGCTTTATGGACTAATAAGAGGAGCTCTCAGCCCTCAGTTGGGAAGGCTAAAATAACTACAGACATAAATCAATTCTATTTGCAGATTCTATCCTAGTGAAACTATCCATGCCCAGCTCTTGCCGAGTGTATTCCATCAGTGTCCTATAAGCAATAGCTGGCAGAAGGAGAAAGTTAAAAAATGGTAGGAATTATACAATAGTGCTAGAGTGAGAGAAATAACAAGGGCATCTCCCTACAAACTGGATTTACCTTTAAAAAAAAAGTGGTTATTTTTCACCTGGAAAGGAAATTTAAGTATAGACATTCCAAATACGTGTGTGGACAATAAAATATCTAAAAAGGAACTAAGTATCAGTTCTTTGAGCTCACTGAAGTAAGGTCAAGTTTCTAGATGGTAATACGAAGTAGATTTCCAACTCTCCATATCTGAATGTTTATAGGAAAAATGTTCATATTATACTAAATAAAAGTTTCTTTTGGTTTCATAAAGTACCAGCTGGAGTTCAAGAAGTTTGACTGAAGGTGTCATTTGATAAAAAAATTGCAACGATGATCCCTTATCTCCTGACAGCAGCAAACGTGGACTCTTCTAGTGAAGTGGAACTGTGCTCACCGGAAAAGGGATGTGGCCGCTCAGCTAAGTGCTGGCAACTGGACAATCACAGGAGAATTTTGAACGCTCCAATTCATCTTCCTGATAGACAAAGCGCTGGCAGAATGCTGGGGAGATCCATTCTTGTGCATTAATGCCACAGTCCTTAAAAATAGCCTTCCTTCTTTCATCCCCTTTCCCAACCTATTTAAAAATGAATTTAAGATATTATTTTGCAAGAGCTCACACGGTGATCCCTTGTTGTCCAATAACGCATTCATATTCTTTTCAAAGCAATGCTTTTCCTTGTCTCTTGTTAAATGCGTAGCTGTGTATGCACAGAGAGCACTACGGTAAATATCCTTAAACGTCTATACATAATTCATAAACTATTATATAGCTTAGTTAAAGTGCTTTTTTTTACTACTGTTCAGAGTTGTTTTTAGGACTTGAAAAATCACGGTTGTTTTTCCATATTTTACTCATGGCATTCTTTGGTCTGAGAAATCGATTATAAAATCCTGTCTGTTTTCACCATTTGCTTTTGTTTGTCTGGCTTCCTAAAATGGGGGTATTTTTCCTGGACTAGAAAAGATTCTGGAGCTGTGTTTGGAGTTGAGAGAAGTGGAGGGATGGCAGAGAGTGGCTGCATATTTGAAGGGTTGTCATTTTGAAGGGAGTTTATATTTGTTTTGAGTGGTTGGAGAAAATGAAGGGGTGAAAATTCAGGGTAAGGAGGGCTTCCCAGTTATTTAGGGGCTGTCTCAGGGAGTGGTATCTTTGAATGTAACAAATGCAGTAGCATCGAATGGCCTTTTCTGGCCCAGTAATAGAATGGAGTGCTCCATCAACCCAGGTTGAAATGATTCACTTACTGTTCATATTTCTACATACTGTAATCCCACAATGCTGTATTATTTAAATTAATTTTTTTCTCGTGGCCTTCATTCATCAATTTTATCAATTTTAATGGGTGGAAAACTGTTTTAAATGCCCAGGAGTTCACAAACTCTTTTAAAGAGAGATATGGGATGGGATTTTGTCTGGTCTGTTCACTTGTAACCTCTGACAAGTAATTTATTCCGCTACTTTCTTGGCTCTACCTAAAAACTACCTGTCACTTTTTCTCTTGAATGTATGCCTAGAACGCAAATGTTCTTCAAAAGGGAAGACTTTTTATGGTTTCAAAATTGGCTTAAAGCGTCACAAAGTACTTTTTTAAAAAAAAGTTATACTGTTTGTTTCACTTCAAAAACATCTCAGCATTCTATACAAACAAAAAAATAACAGAATGTCACAAATTGTGTTTAAGAACAGAAGGTTCTTGAACTTTGGTGCAGTGGCCTTCACTTTGCTGACAATGAATCATTCTAGAGGTTGTTTAAAAACAGCTTAAAAACTACCACATTTAACTAAAAAAATATCCAAACACTTCTCATGCCTGCTGACCGCCCACCCCCACTTTCCACAGCTACGAGTGGCTGCTGAATGCTGTGTCACCATGTACAAAAGCAAGACAACCTGAGGCTAAATGGATGCCCATTGCAGTGTCAACAGGTCCAGTTTCACAGCGCATGCCCTCACCTGAAGCCCTGCCAAAAGCCATCTCAGCTACCACCCCAACACTGAGCATGGACCATCCAAGAATTTCCCTTGTTTTGCTTATTTTTACAAACTGTAGATATGGTCAGTTACAAACCACTTCTAAATTCGTTTTTCCCATAAGAGTCACTGATTCTTGAATTTAGTTACCCTGAGAACATATAGTGGATTCTTCAACAGTCATTCCAATTTTAAGACAAGAAATCATTTTAGGGTGCTTGTTAGACCATTTTGTCAGTCCAAGTAATGATCTTAGGAACAAATCCAATTTTGAGAATTAGAATAAAAGGAAGCTCGATGACAACAAATGTTGAAGGTGACTTTTTTCAAAGTGTAAACATTTTATACAATACTGTGTCCCAGTTAGGGTATTTTGCATAGCTGTGATAGCCTGGTCTGTCTTCTTTAACATCAAACTGTTTCTCAATTTCTTCTTGCAGATCATGAATCAGATTCTGTTTGACAGAAGGGTGATTAAATATACATTTACTGGAAAAAGAAAACCACATCCATTTTTCGTTTGCAGAAACTTTCTCTTCCCATTCCTTTATCTTCGATCAGGTATGTCCTGTTTCTTCATTATTCTCCATGAGCCATCTCTTTTAGACATGCCGCGTGTCTGGATTTTCAGCTCCCCATTTATCTAGAGCTGCACTCTTCCATGTGGTAGTCACTGCATATGTAAAACATGACTTATCTGAAAATAGACATTGCTGAACATGTAAAATAGACACTGGATTTTGAAGACTTAGAATGAAAAAAGAATGTCCCATATCTCTTCAATAATTTTCACCATGGCATGATGACATGCCATAATAATATTTTGCATATATTGGGTCAAATAAAATACACCATTAAAATTGTTTACATCTGTTTCTTTTTACTTTTTAAAATGTAGCTACTAGAGCATTTTAAGTGACTTATGTGGGTCAAGCATAGAAATACCATATGACCCAGCAATTCAACTCCTAGGATATGCCCAAAAGAATTGAAGACAGATAGTTGAACAAATATACGCATACACTTGTTTATAGCAGCACTATTCACAATAGGCCAACAGATGGAAATAATCCAGATGTCCATCACTAAATGAATGGACAAATACATTTTGGTATATGTATACAATGGAATGTCATTCAGCCATAAGAAGAAATGAAGCGCCAACATATGCTACAACAAGGAAAAACCACAAAAATATGTAGCTAAGGAAAAGAAGACAGGTACAAAAGGTCACACAATTGTATGACTCCATTTGTATGAAATATCCTGAATAGATAAATCCAGAGAGGCAGAGATCAAACTGGTATTTGCCAGGGCTGGGGAAAGGGAAAGAAGAAATAGCTGCTTAATAGGTACAGAGTTTCCTTTTGGAGTGATGAAAGTGTCTTGGAACAGATAGAAGAGGTGGTTGCTCAACTTGGGAATGTACTAAATGCCACAAAGGGATTAATTTTATACGTTACGTGAATTTCACCTCAGTAATATGAAGTT
Organism: Myrmecophaga tridactyla; assembly: GCA_004026745.1. Lineage (NCBI taxonomy): Eukaryota > Metazoa > Chordata > Mammalia > Pilosa > Myrmecophagidae > Myrmecophaga > Myrmecophaga tridactyla. Next base: position 47,866 of record PVIY010004313.1, read on the forward strand.
TGCATGAGGCTCGCATTATTTTTTTTATTGGTCAGTGCTGATCTGCAGCCACTATCACCCTTCTCCAAAGCAGGCAAATTACCCCCTACCCATGGATATCCTTATGGATAAATCTACACATCATCCTTTTAATTTCATTCTTGGATAACTGGGAGAAACCTGAAATAAAAAACAACAGTAATAAAGGGTGCATGGCCACCCTCCCCCTTTCTATGTGGGACATGACTCCCAGGGGTGTGGACCTTCCTGGTAATATGGGACAGAAATCCTAGAATGAGCTGGAACTCAGCATCAAGGGACTGAGAAAACCTTTTTGACCAAAAGGGGGAAGAGTGAAATGAGACGAAATAAAGTGTCAATGGCTGAGAGATTCAAAAACGAGTTGATAGGTTATCCTGGAGGTTATTCTTATGCATTAAGTAGATATCACCTTGTTAATCAAGATGTAATGGAGAGGCTGGAGGGAACTACCTGAAAATGTAGAGCTGTGTTCCAGTAGCCATGTTTCTTGAAGATGATTGTATGATGATATAGCTTTCACAATGTGACTGTGTGATTGAGAAAACCTTGTGTCTGATGCTCCTTTTATCTACCTTGTCAACAGATGAGTAGAACATATGGAATAAAAATAAATAATAGGGGAAACAAATGTTAAAATAAATTTAGTTTGAAATGCTAGTGATCAATGAAGGGGAGGGGTAAGGGGTACGGTATGTATGAATTTTTTTCTGTTTTCTTTTTATATCTTTTTCTGAATAGATGCAAATGTTCCAAGAAATGATCATCACGATGAATATTCAACTATGTGATGGTTACTGATTATATATATAGAACGGAGCGATCAAAAGTTAAGAATGTTTGCATTTGTTTGGCATTTATTGGTGTTTTAAAAAAAAATTTAAATTAATAGTAATAAAAAAAAGGTGCATGGGTGGTTCAGTGATAGAATGCTCGCCTGCCATGCAGGAGACCCGGGTTCGATTCCTGGACCATGCACCCCCTTCCCCCTACCCCCAAACAAAACAAAAGACAGTAACAATAATGATACCAAACACTTAGCCCCCACCACGTGACATGAAGCACAGCTCATTTGATCTTTACATGAGATTATTATCCTGCACCTCTCCCAAGTAATCTCATGCCACAATCTCATCATCTCTTATTGAGGATCTCATTCTCTGATAGCACAGTATGAAAATAAATGTTTATAATGGTAATCCTTCAAAAGAAAAACTATTTTAAAAATATTTTCTGTTTTGCAGGGCCAATAACTGTGACTCAGGGGGAAATGTTCCCATAAAAAAATTTCAATAAGGGATTAGAGTTGCCTGGCCTAATTTGGATGGCCTGACAGCCATCCCATCAGCATTATGTTCATGACACCCACATTTGAACTCTAGTCTGGCCTCTTCCCCAAACTCTGGGAAGTTACATCCTGCCATTTTCACTTGGACTCAGACAGTGACTCTCCATCTGAAGTTTACTTTAGGTTATTGCATAAGGCTGAGATCTGATTAGGTTTATTATCAAATAATTTAAGTGTTCAAACACATCATTATACCAATAATAACTACCATCTATTATTGTTTAATATGGTCCAGGTACAGCTTGACATACATTATTTTACATGCTATTATCAGTATTATCATCATTTTACTTATGGGGAAATTGTTGCACGGAAAGTTTAAATGCCTTCTCCCTAGTTGCACAATTTGTAAGCAGTGAAGCTGGGCATTTGAACAAAGGCTTGCCTGCCTTCAACATTTAGGTTTCCAAAATGCCATCTTTATTATATACACAAATATTTTCATGTATTTTGTCTATTTGGGAATTTCTACTTGGCTCCATAGATCTGTTTTCCTATTCTTTTGTAAGAAACGAACCATAATTAATCATAATAAATTTTAACATTTGATAAATTGTCTCCTATTCTTTTCAAATGTTCTTGAGTCATTACATGTGTCTATAATAAAGGTTTTATCCCAATAATTTTGTCAAATTAGGGAAAAATGGGCTTTTGGTTGGAATTGCATGAAATTGTGAACCAATTTGAATAGTATCTCATTTTTACTAAAGGAAGATAATATAGTTGTATGTTTATTTAAAATGTCTTTTCTATTCTTCAGTAAAATTGTGTAGCTTTGTTATTATTTATTCATAGTTTTTTATTGCAAATTGAGTGATTTCTTCCCATTAATTTTCAAACTATTCATCTTATTGTCAAAAGTTATTGATCTGGTTATAATAATCTTTTGGGCACTTAGTTAATTTATAAAAAAGCTATCTTTTTACTTCTAAAAATTTTTTTGTTATGTCTTTAGGGTTGTTAGCTCTGCTGCAAAGAATTATACTTTCTACTTCATTTCCAAAGCTATTTTTTCCCTTGCTTTGTCACATTGGCTGAACTATCTGAAGAGTGATAGGTAAAAGTGGTGAAAGGGGGCTGTCTTTTTTTTTAAATACAGCTTTATGGGAATTCTTCTTGTCTTCCACCACTAAGGATGATATTAGTTGCCATTTTGAGATTAATATGTGGCCTATATTGATATGTTCAAATTATTATTCTGTAATGATACATGGCTGCATTAAATTTTATTAATAGATTCCTTAACATGTTAGATCTTATAGGAGATTTGCAAACACTTTCATAAAGATCTTAGTTCCTATTGTTTCTAAATAAGCTTGTGTGGTAGTTAGATTCAGTTGTCAACTTCTGTTGCTGTGGACATGAGCCAATGGTACGTGAACCTCATCTGTTGCTGATTCCATCTGCAGTCGGCTAGGAGGCGTGCCTGCTGCAATGAATGATGTTTGACTTAATTGGCTGGTGCTTAAATGAGAAAGCTCAACATAGCACAGCTCAAGCAGCTCGGCATACCTCATCTGAGCACTCGCAGCTCAGTCCAGGCCTTTGGAGATGCAGAAAGGAATCACCCCAGGGAAAGATGTTGGAATCCAGAGGCCTAGAGAAAAGGCCAGCAGAGACCATCCTTTGCCTTCCCACGTAAGAAAGAACCTCAGTGGAAAGTTAGCTGCCTTTCCTCTGAAGAACTAATGAAATAAATCCCTCTTTATTAAAAGCCAGTCCTCTCTGGTGTGTTGCATTCTGGCAGCTAGCAAACTAGAACAGCTTGTTTGACTTAAAGGGACATGTTGAATATAAAGGAAGTGAGTCACTGGCAGACAGCATACCGATATGAGTAGATGTGGCTGCCAGCAAAAAAAAAAAAAGTACAGGTATCAGTGTTCCCTTAAAATTGGTCCAAATGGCTCAATATGCTTTGGCAGCTCCCATGACCCTTCAGGCTGTCATTCCTTTATGGTACACTATGGAAAGTTGGGGTTTATAATGATAATTCCTGCCCCCAAAGGTTAACATGTTTTATTTTGGCATGGCAAAGAACTGTGGCTTATAATGGAAATATTTCAATGAAAAGCTTTAAAAGTAAGTATTTTTGAAGATGTGCTTTTCTGAACAATTTCCTTACATGGATTATCTAATTTCCTATTAACTCCATATAAAAAAAGGCACCACCCTATTTTTGTTACTATTGCTCACATGCATTTTTGTTCTGTGTTAGCACTGAGCCCCATATAGGAAGATGCTGTCTGTTTTTAAACATGCGTTCTAATAACGGGGGACAGTCGTACACTTTCTCCAGCTCCCTGTTTTATCAAATAAAGCAGCAGTGACCTGATGGGAAAAGCGTCAGCTTTGTGCTCATTCTCGGGTTCTAGTCCCAGTTCAGCCACTTAAGACTTAAAGTGTTCACTTTTCTTTCTGAGCCTCCATTTTCTCAGTTTCACAATGGGACCCTCCAGGATGGCGGTGAGAATGAAATGAAGTGAAATATGACAAAGTGCTCGGCATCCAGTAGGCACCCAGCAAACCTCTGGATAACAGGGAAGCTGAGTCACAAAATCCACAACCACTTTACAGGCTTAGCATGTCCTCGAGCCAGGTTTTTACTGTGTGCAGTTATTTGGCTCTTTGATTTCTTCAACTCCCTATGGTAATTGACGGAGGCTCTGGAGAGGGCCACTCGACTTGCTGGTTTCTCCTTGCTGATTGACTGACTGATCTGAGTTCTGATGTGCAGCACAGACCTGGTGTACTCCTAATTAGAGTTTATTTAGCAATGGGCCCAAGTACTGCTCATGAATATTGATTCCCACGGAGAGCCCTGACAAGCAGATTATTATGCATGTCATACCGAACCCACTGCATGCTGTACTTCTGGTTTCTGACGAATCTGGGATTTCTGAGAAAATAAGTTTGTGGCAATCGTTTTGGAGGCTGGTGAGGCATGTTGCACTAAAACTCTAACAAAGCCTGAGAAGGCTTGAAGTTACATTTTGCATGGACATGTTTGTTATAAAAACTCTTAAGAGGGCATGTAGCCATTGCCTCTGCATTCATAGAAGTAAAGGAAGAAGGCAAAGAGACATTTCATGGGTCCAGAGGTGGATGCATCACATAAGTCAGTATTAATTAGTCAGAGGAAGCTCTAAGAATATGTTTAGACTTGTACGGATCAATTTTGCTCTTGTGATAAGAGCAACTAAAGAAAAGTGTGAGCTGAAATATGACCTTTCTGCAAATGCAGCTGCCTGAGGACCTTGGAACCCATGCCAGATTGTTGCTGATAGGAACTGGAAATTAAGTCTGAGACTGGAAATTAAGAACCGGGGCCAGATGTTATTTTCATGAGCCTTTTCACTAACCAGTAGCCAGGCTTAAGCCGATGACACCACAGGACTTTCTTGCAAACATTATTTTAGTGCTCCAAGGTTTGCTTCATTTGTTAAAAAGAATTCCTAAATGCAGGTGGAAAGATAAATAATTATCCCTGGGGATTTAAGGTCATGAATGGCTTATGTTTATTGAGCTTTTGCTATGTGCTAGGCAAGGAGCCAATAGCACTGAACTTACATTTTCTCATTTAATCTTCACATGAACACTATTAATTGAGTACCGTTGTTGTCACTCTCATTTCTTTTGGGGGGGTGTGCAGGGTCTCCCACATGAAAGGCGAACATTCTACTGCTGAACCACCCATGCACCCTGTCACTCCCATTTTTGATGGAAGTTAAGTAGTCCCCAAATTGACATAATTGGTAAAATGCAGGAATTGGGATTTCAACCTAGAGAAGTGTGACTCCACGATCCTAGCTGTTCACCGTTACATACTGATGCTTCCATCAAAGACTGAAATCCTGGGAAGCTACCATCACAACTCTCCTCCCTGTAGTCTCCTGAGGCTTTTGTGAGGTTTGTCCAGTTGGCCAGCTCCCACGGGAGTCAATGAAAGAGAGCAGGTAAAGGTTCAGAGAAGAAGTAAGGTGGATCCTACTTTGGAAATTTCAAGGTTCCCTCCCTCTGTTGCTTTTAATTTTAATTTTATTTTTTGCATGGGCAGGCACTGGGAATTGAATTTGGGTCTCCATCATGGCAGGCGAGAATTCTACCACTGAGCCACCGTCACACCGCCCCCTCTATTGCTTTTAGAGAGTAGCAAGAAAGGATTAGAGAGTTGGGGGTCAGTGGATAAAGCTGCCATAGGCTCCACTGGTGTGGGCATGCATATGTTTGTGTGTAGGGAAAGGATGTTTCAGGAAGGCAGAGTCATTGTTATGGTGCTTATAAAGTGTTGGTCTGGGCTCTCCTTGTCCCCAATCCAAGCAGGACAAGGATTGCTCTTAAAAGCACTATTTCAAGTTTGCACAAGATCCCATTTCTCCCTGATAACTCCCTAACTGGGTTACAAGGCATCACATTCTGCTTTTACTGATATGGATTTCCCAACATTTGAGGCATAGCTTGGTGTAGGATAATACATGTTACTATCCTGATTTATTAGGTACTAATTTATTCACCAGGAAGATAAGGGAGCTACTAGGGACAGCCTGTAGTTCTCCTGTCATGCAGCATGTGTGTGTTTGTATGTGTGTGTGTGTGCTCATGTAAGCATATATGAAAGTGGTCTCTTTCTTTAGTGGTCTTGCATTAACAGAAGTAAAGAGTCAAAAAAAAAAAAGAGTGATTTTTATGGTACCAATCAATTTTTAGGAAACCCCTATGAAATAGGTTCCATTATTAGCTCCATTTTACAGTTGAGGTAAATGAGGTTGATAGACATTAAATAAATTGTCAATGTCAAAAACCTAATATATGGGTTTCTTACGCTACCACATTCTTCTGCTTTCCATTATGACCGATATCTCTCGGGCATTTGTAATAGGCATTACCATACATGTTTTACTCTTGAGCAAGTAATGACGTAAATAGATGTGGGATAGAAGGAAAGATGAATGAAATGGCATGTTATAATGATTTATTTGATTGGACTGTGCATACTTGGAATGTAAATAGTATTTCTATTTTTTTTAAATACCAAAAAACACCAAACAAACGCAAACATTAACTTTTGATCATTTGGAATGTAAATATTATTTGGTAATCAGACATTAATTTGAAGTGTTGATTATTGTAGCGTCAGTTTGGTGATATCTCTTTGGAATTTGCCACATACTCTTATGCATATCTTATTTTGTTTAATCCTACTTTTTAGGCTTTATTATTATAGTAGTAGCTTTTTTTCTGAATTCCCTTTCATTAACTCTTATTTTCTAATTTAAACTTTTGATCAAAGGAAGCAGAATGACTATCTAAAATACTAAAATGCTGGTCATAAAACAAGGGTCTTTAACTGTTGAATTGAAATATGGCATCTGTTCTTCTTGGCTCAGTCCAATGAAAGTGCTTCCATTAGACATTTATCTACCAGTCTGTTCAGGTTTGTTAGTATATGCATATAATTTGTTTTTTGAACTTGGCCTTTTATGATTTGGCAAAAGTATAAATAAAAAGGGAACAAGCATGCTACTTTAAAATCAAATGTCTCAGTAATTTAATTTTCCAAAGATTAAAAAAAATCACACACAGATGCTTTAAACTAAATAGTGGTTTATATGCACTGTCTAATGAAGGGTGTTGAAGTAAATCATTGTGTCAAACCAGCCTCTTAATATAGTTTTTTTTCAGCCTGGTGCCTGGGTCCAACCAGATGTTTCTGTTCTTAGAACCCTCTCCTGTTACTGACTGACACCACGCAATACATGTAATTAATATGCAAATAAAATTATCTATATAATTAGTACTTGGAGACAAGATTTTAAATAGTTCTTGTCTGCACAGATCACTTTACATATTTATATTTCTGAGAAAGGTAGCTATCTGATTATGTGGCTTTCCCACAACTGTGGATAATTTAAGCCAATTTCTAGAAATCATGTCCTAATTAGATAAAACTAATTTTTTGAGGTAGTTTAACACTTCAATTCTTGATGTAGATAGCAAGAAAATATTTTTGAATAATACAGTGAAAAACACACAAGAGGATCTGCGTGTAGACCCGTGTTTGAATCAACGTTGGCTCAGGCAAGGAGAGGCCTAGAGGATCAAAGAGGAGAGAGGGCTGATGTGAGTTAGATAAAATGTGATGACGCCAGCTGCCTGCCTATATGTCCCTTCACAGTGATTTATTCCACTCTCCACCCCCATCAAGCAACTAGCTCTTGCCTACATTACCTGGATATTCAAGAATACATATTACCTCATTTCACTCAGTTGCTAAAACCAAATTCTATAAAATCTGGCCAGAGCGTTGCTTTATTTTAGCTTGGGCTGGGTGCTTTGAAAGAACTAGCTGTCCTAGGAATGAATGGTTGCCCTTAATGAAGTAAAGAGAAGAGTGTCTTAATTGAGAACACAGTAAAGACACAGTCAATAGAGGCTGTACAGGGCAGAGGGCTGATTTCTCTTAGGAATCAGGATGCCATCTGAATCTTTGCATAAGCGCATAGCTCCTAATATATCTCTAATTTCTCAGACCTTGGAGATATAAATAGTGTCTATTTCTAATTTCAGTGGTGCAATTCATAAAAAACGTAGATAAGCATATACCGCTATATTAAATAAAAGGGTTTAAAATACTGGTGTAAATTAATTTTGAATTATGTTCTCCCAATTTTTTAACTATTAAATTTATATCACAACCCTCTGAAATAATAGCAACGATGAAAACAATGACCAACAACCATCACAAGCAATAGTCTGCTATTTTTTAAGCTATGAACAGGGATGCTTGTTTTCTTGTCTTAAATATGTCTTTCCTTAGTGCCAATAGAGTTTCTATTTATTGGGGGTAGTGTAGCAATATTGTAAGTATGATCAAGTTGTGTTGAGTGACAGTAAGTCCTGCTCTGCAATGTGTCAGTATGACATCAAAAGGATTTGGTTATCTCAGATGGAAAAAGAAGAAGGTGTTCTGAAGTTAGAGCACCAAGTACCATTCTGGCAGGAGAGGTGGTATGAAGTGGTAGGTTTGGAATCAAACCAGGGCTTAGCCATGTTTTGAGAGATGATGGTTTCAATAGAGAGGGAAATCCTGGGGTGATGAGGGTTGGGGAAATTTCAAACAGGATCCCCAAAACATTGAACAGCTGAATGTGCCCAGGAATGAATACACCTTTTGTTTTCGAAATGATGTGTTGATTTGGAATATTCATTGCTGGGGCTCCTTTCTGGTTCACTACCCAGGGTTTAGAGCAGTACCTGGACCAGGGTCAGTGCTCAAATCCTAATTTTCCCTTATTTCTCCATGGGCCACGATGGCTCTATTCAGAGCCTTTGAGCATTCGAGATCCTCTCTCTTTGAATTTTTTTTTTTTTTGTATGCTGTATGGTGGGGGTCACATTTCATTCTTTTTCTATGTGAGTATCCCCTTATTGCAGCACCATTTGCTGAATTTTTGTTTGTTTTTTTGCTTGTTTGCTTGTTTTTCTTTGTTTGGGGAAGTGCATGGGCCTGGAATTCAACCTGGGTCTCCTGCATGGCAGGCGAGAATTCTACCATTGACCTACCCTTGCACTCCCCTCTCCCTTTGAATTAAGCCTCACTCTACTGCTTTGCTTTCGCTTTCCCCGAAGGAGAATTACTTTCATAAAGAATGATTTACTTACGATATATTGCACAGTCTCACTGCTCTAACCTAAAGATAAGCATTTTGAATTTTCTCCTTTGACGTACTGGGAGAATTCAAATGCATGCACATTGTGCTGGTGATTACCAGCAGCTTGCAAGCCTGGACTGACAACTAGTCAGGGGTGCTGCATGCTGAACCACCCAGAGCCCCACACCTGCTCACAGGCCTCCCTCCCTGGGAGGGGCTGGGTGTTGGGAATGGCAGATGTTGGTGCTGGTCTTCCTTTGCAGATTAGAGCAAACGGAAGGTGGAAGTTGAGCAGTCAAGCTTGCTCTTATTACCTCTGATGAGTAGGACTCGATAGTCTGTCTAGAAGAGCCTGGATTGTATCTTATAGATAAAGAGCATTAGGTTTTTTGGACTCAATTAAAAAATAGTTCAATTGCAATCCATTCATTTCCATGTCAAAGACCCCCCCCCACCTCTTTTGAATATACAACACATTTGACTATTTACATAGGACTTACTCATGTTGCATTTGGTTCTGATCCAGAGCAGGCTGGATGGTCTGGGATTCCTTTTCACTAACTGAGAAATCCACCGTCATGTTAGCAGCTATGTGGGGGATGTCATCTGGATACCAGAAGTCAAGCTGCCAAGATGAATTCACTGTTAGTCATACTTGCTCTCCCAACACATTTATTAAGGAGTGATGACATGCCATGCACCACGAAAGGCATTTGGGTTCTATGCTGACTAAGGTCTGGATTATCTTCTTGATAAGCTTATGAGAATTTTGCAAATAGATTTAAAAACTGTTGAATATTAGGGAATGGGAAGAAAAGCATTTATAATGGTCACTTTTTCACAACATAGTTTCTATAAATGCAAAAAGAATGGGCTTTTGCTTAGTCTGTTCATTTCTGACATTTGGGGGTTGATTGGGATTGTTTCACAATTGATTTAGCCACAGCATCGGTCTGTAACTGGGAGTTTAGATTAAATAAATGGCTTTCTCCTCCTTCTCTGTCCTTCTTCCCCAAATCAGGCCTCAAGACCATATCCCCTTTGGGGACTCAGGAATTTCTGGAAGCTTTGTGTCTAGCAGATGGTGTAATCTCTCAGCTCCGTCATTTTTCTAGCAATATGTCCTTGAGCAAGTTACTGAAGTGGAGTTTCAGTCTTCTCCAGTGAAAAGTGAGGTATCCCGACTCCACTAGAAATGTTATGAAGATTGTGAAGTGTCTATGGAGTCTGGGACAACTGCTAATTCCCATCTCTTTCTCTTCCCTTAACTAGGAATTTCAGAAATCGGGTGAATGAGCCTAGAAGGATAGCATTCAGGTAAAAATAACTTTGAGGAGTTTCCAAATCTTCAGAATCATGCCCAATTGCTAAATCAAAAGTAGTACAACTCCCCCAGTCTGGGAAATGGTAAGGAAATGCTCAGTTTCCATCCAACACATTATGTTCGTGGCTATGACTATGTCTGCCTGGCTATTTCTTGCCTGAATTATGTAGCCATTTGAGCTCTTAGGAACCAACAAATATGTTTGTTTATTTTGATCAGAAACCTATAGCATGGGTTGGACATGTGAGAGAGGGAGAATGATTTAAAGATGTCTTAGGCAGGGCCTCTAACCACATTAATAATTTCTCTGCTCTAACAGGGTAATGCAGAGCAGCGGAACTTTAGAGTTCACTCTGTTTTCATGAGCATTTATTAAGCACCAAGCACACAGCTGGGTGCTCCAATTGTAGAGACTAATCCGGGACTTATGAGAAGCAAGATGTTTAGTGTGGGTGACAGAGCCGGATATGGATGTTTCCAACGTGCTAATCAACGTCAGGGCTCTGTGCACTGTTTCTGGAACAAAAGGAGGAACCCAAACTGGGTCATGAGCGCAGGCTTCCTGCAGAAGACTCTGCGTGAGAGTCTGGTCTTGAAGAATAAGAGGTAGCCAGATAAGGAAGGAAAGAAACACACGCCTCATGTGAAGGGCCAAGGTGTGGGCATTGTAGGTGTTCCTGGAGTGGGAGGTAGGGCGTGGGAGAACAGGAGTCTGTAAGGCTGGCAAAATTTAAGATCATGAAGAACATTCCAGAAAAGCCACATTAGTACCAACTGCAGACACTTCTAACAGACCTATCAATGCCAGGCCTTCTCAGTGCTACCTGAATATTGGCTTACTTGATCTTCATAACCTTATGAAACAGGTATGATTATTGTCCCCATTTACAGAAGAGGAAACTGAGCCCTAGAGAGGTTAAATAACTTGCCTAAGGCCCAAGAACTAGTGTAAAGCTGAGATATGAACATAAGAATTTGGCTGTGAAGATGATACTCTTTCCATACTACCTTTCCTTCCACTAAAGAGCTTCAAATGGAGGAATATAATTGTCAGGTTTGGGAGAGTAGTTAGACTGCAGTGTGGGTTTGGCTCGGTGGGAATTAAGACTAGAAACCCCCAACACTCGTTAAGAGGCTTGTTGAAACTGTCCCGGTAAGAAATAGGGAGGATATGAACTGGACAGTGGTAGTGGAATGGAGAAGGAAGTATGTATTTGAAAAAAGCTTGGGAATTAGAATAAAGGAGACTTTTGATTGATTTGTGTGGGAGATAAGGGTATGTATGTGACTAGAATAGATCCCAGATATGGTTCAGTGTTTAAATTTCTGATATACAATCTTGAGCATTTAACTTGCTGTCTCTGAACTTCAGTTCTTGTTTTAAACAAGTATTATAGCACAGGAAGTAAAGAGGAATATCCCTTTAAACGCCTTACCCTGTTGGTTTCGGCCAAGTCCTTTATGATGTTTGCTTGTTTTTTAAAAGTGGAAAGAAATATTCCTAACTCTTCTTCCCACGTGGACACTGGACCACGGAACAGCGCTATTTACCTGTCAAAGTGGACAGGAGCCTGGGCAAGGGTGGTTGCGATCAAACCCGCATGGAGGGTCACGATTCTCCTTTGCCTGCCTCTGAGACCTTCTGCTAGTCTTATGCTTGAGCTCTCATCTTGAAGAACAGCTGATTTCCTCTTGGGGTTCACCTGGGCCACTGTTCCTCCCCTTTCCTTTGCAGATTTTCTAATTGAGAATGAGGGAAAGGATGACAGCATTAACACTGCATGCCCATCTTGTGCTTCTCGTATACCTTTTACAATCGGGAATACCCATTTTATGGACAAAGGATGGGAGGCAAATTACTTTAGCAAGTAACTTTCCCAAGTTTGCAGAGTCAGCATGTTCACGGGGCTGGGAATTGAACCTAGTTCTGTTTGTTTTTAAGTACTACTCTTCCGCTCTGCTTGACCTGAACAACGAAAGGAATTGGTTTTAAATTTGCACTTGGAAGCTGAGATGAATTTAGGAATCTGGACATAGAACCTTAGTGGACGGTTCTGAAAGTAAAATATGTTTTTGAAGCTAGGTTGCAGATTGTTAAATTAAAAGCATTTATGTTAGAAAATATTTTGAACATTCCAAAAATGCCGTAAATACTACAGAAAACACTAATGTATTCATTATCTAGATTTTGACACGGTAACTTTCTCCATATTTACTCTATACTGCTCTCTGCCAAGAAATGAACATTATGGAAAGAGCTGAAGCATCCACGTGGCAACCCCTATCCCATTCTCGCCCTCTGTCCTGGAGAGGTAACCGGCATGCCTAAAGCAGCTTGAGGGCAAAATAATAGTGATACTCAAATGTTTACTGTTTGGGTGCTGTCCTCAGAGGCTGAATGCTATGGGTGCCCAATAAGTGCTTCTGGAAGGCTGAAATTATGAAAGCCATTTCTAGACCATTTTAAACAATTTCTGGGGAACTTGAGCACAGCTAAGCAAATCATGGATTCTTTGGGAGAAACAACACCTTCACCCAGAGCCACAGGTAAACCTAACAAAGTGAAGGAGTTTATCTGATCAGATCTCTTACAGGAATTTCCCATTCAAAACTACACATTCACATTGGCAAATGTACAGATGGTGGCATATTCTCAAAGTCATGGTTGTATATTTCAGTTATCAAGCTAATGTTTGGGAGGAGAGTCCCCTGGTATGGGACACAGCAGTGGCAGCTTCATCCTGCTCCACTCTGATGTTCTTGACACTGGGCGAGCTCAGCAGCATCAGGCACTCCCAAAGCGAAGGCTGGCGCCCCTGCTCCCGACCAGCAGTGCTCACAGCAAGGGCACGATTGAGCAGAAAGAGCTTGATTTCAGAGTCGCACAGACATCACTGTACCCTGGCTCCCACACACTGGCTACATCATCTTGAGTATAATGAATGCCTAGTTATTCTGGGCTCCAGCTTTCTCATCTGTGAAATGAGGTTCTAATTCAACTCTAACAAATGGTGGTGAGGGGTGATCAAAATGTCCTGCCTAAGGGACTTTGCAACTCGGAGGGACTAAAATACATGCCCTGCCCTCTAAGCAGCTCATATAATTGTCAAGTTCTGTAAACAGACTCACAGTTAGTGCTGCTGATGCAATACTGATGAGAATCAACAGATATCATGTGCTAAATTAAAGTGGTGGCTGTGACCTTTAAGGGTGAAACATCTCTCCCTCTCTCTCTCTCTCTATTTTTTCTTTTTCTTTTCTTTTTTTTTTTGCATAGGCAGTCATCAGGAATCGAACCCGGGTCTCCATCATGGCAGGCGAGAACTCTGCCTGCTGAGACACCACGGCCCGCCCTACATTAGTTTTTAGATGGACTACTTCAAAAAAAAATTTTTTTTAATAGTAAAGCATTGCTCTTTGGTGTTTTAGTTTCTGATCCTAGAAGTAATATATGCCAGTTGAAAAGAATTTTGCAAAATGCAGAAAAGTCAAAAAAAGAAAATAGGATCACCCTCAATTCTAGCATTTTGATATATTTTCTTAAAGCTTTTTCTGCGTGTGACTGGTTTTAAAATAGTGTAGACAGGCTTCTTTCTGTTTTTCAGGGCAAATAGAAAGGACACATTCAACTTCCAGTTTTTTGTGGGGTTTTTTTTGGCATGGGCAGGCTCTGGGAATCAAACCCGGGTCTCTGGCACAGTAGGCGAGAATTCTACTACTGGGCCACTGGTGCACTGCCCTCAACTTCCATTTTATTTGGGATCTAGTAACTGTTTTGAGGATCCTGGTTTCCCCCAGGACAAGACTCTGAGCATAAATAAAAGCACATCTTTGCTCAATAAATGCTGCATATTAACAGTTTACTGTTTCTGAAACAGGGCATAGATGTGGGATGCATTTGAGATCCTCCCACTCATTCTCCCCAATCTATTTAACCTCGGAAAAAAAATGCAATAGATGGATTTCAAGAATGTTCTGGAGCTATTTCTCAGAACGGGTGCTATTTCTTGGCAGGCATACTTCAGTGCAACCCTATATTACTGCATCAAGATTTATAAAGAGCCTTGGCATATGTATGGAGTAGGATGAATAGTTGTAGGACACCATATCATTTTAGGATAGGCTATAGAAGACTGTGATGTTTCATAGTTTAAATTAATCTCTTTAAAAAGAAATTCAAAATTGAATGCTTCAAGTAGCAACAATTTTCCATCTTTCTGGAGTTTTGCACACCAAAGATTTTTGCAGTAGTGTGTCTTGTGCTACTGCTCAAAAACATCACATTTTTAGCAGTGCTTTTCTATATTATCTTTCAAATATTACCACTACAAAAGAAACTCCCTAGAAAATAGAAGCAAACATTCTCTTGTGATTTACTCGAAACTTTTAAATAGTCTTCTACCTTTAAACCAACTCCCAAATCTTTAGATAGCTCATAAGAATAGGTTGAAAGAAAAATGTGATGTCTTTACTTGTAGGTGTTGGATTCTTGGCATTGAGACCAAACTGCCCTGCAAAATGCTGCAGAGAACTGTGTCTTAATTCATTGCAGCAAGTGTGGCATTTCTGGAAAAGTATGTGAATGTGTGATTCAGGCAGTACAAGACCCCCAGGGGTCGGGAAACCCGCTCAAATGAGATGACGTACGAGGTGCATTAAGATTTCTTTTTTCACCCCCACACTACCTTATTCTCTTCCTCCATCCCTTCTCTAGGACTGATTTTTTTCCCTCTCATTTAGGTTAGCCACCAAAATCATATGAATACATGGGATGGGATTCTAGATATATAATTCCTTATTCCAGAATGGAAAACCAGTCCCTGCTATGTTCTACTGCAACATTTGAGGAAGAGAAGATTCAGTGGGCCAGCTCTGCACTGTTGGTTAGATGTTGCTTCAGGAGGATGAGAGCTTGGAGCTGAAGGAAGGTCTCAGAGGCCTGCCTGCCTCTCAGGGTGGCAGTGGGGTAAAGGAAGGAGGAGAAGAGACACCCTCACAGCCTGGAGCTTCTGGAAGGGCAAGGCTGGGTAATCTCAGTAGTCTGGTCAGCCGAACAGGAAGGCATGAGGCACTTTATTTTTTTGACATGGGTAGGCTCCGGCAATCGAACCTGGGTTTCCAGCATGGCAGGCGAGAATTCTGAGCCACAATTGCCCGCCCAGCACCAGACACTTTTGCAATGAGAAGGACTAAGGCTGATTGATATCTGCTCTTTCTGTTTTATCTCATGTTGCTTTGGGCAAGTGGCTCTCCCAGCCAGATAGCTGTTACCTTTCAGTCAGCAGAAGTTATAGTAAAATTGTCTCAGATGCAGTAAATTTGGGATACACGGGGTTTCAAGGATACATAGGGGTTTTAATGAGAACATTTGCACATTCGCTTTCCTATTCCTTATTCTTCTCCTAAAAGAGTTCTTGGCATTTTGGAAAAGGCAATATATATATACATATATTCTAATTTCAATTTTTGAAGCCCTCAATTTAGGGATGTTGAAGGTTTTTTTTGTGTGCTTTATCAACTTGACTGCTGTGGATGAAGCATCCTTACTTAGATGTGGATGTTCCCTGCCAGGGCAGTGTCCTGTGGGAGTAACAGTGGATCAGATGATCCACCCCCAGCAGGAGAACTTCACTCAGGTAACGTCACTCAGTCGGAGTCAGCTCTCCATTTCCCAACACGGATGTGACATAGAGTGGGAACAAGACAATTTAGCTAAATGACATCGATGCTTTATTACACACCAAAGCTGCCGAAGAACTCACATGGATTTCTTTTTTTGCACTTAAGGGTGTCTCTTTCTCTTTCACCATCTATTTGAATGATATATTAACTAAATTATTTTGAAGAACAAATGTGTGCCAATCTGCAGCAGCTTCGCTAATACCACCTAGTGGACAATTCATGACTTTCAAGTGTTTTCTGGCTTGATGACTTCCAAACAAATCATTGGGACTTCAAATAATTATTTTTTCTTTGCTTTTCTAAAATCACTTTTTATTAGAGAAGTTGTGGGTTGACAGAACATTCATGCATGAAACATAGGATTCCCAGGTGCCCCTTTATCATTAACAACTTTGCATTGGGGTAGTCCATTTGATAACAATTTATGAAAACACATATTTATGATTGTAGTATTAACTATTAACCATGGTTTAAGTTAGGGCTCATTGCATATGCAGTTTCATGGATTTTTTTCAAATAATTTATTTTGACATTAACATTTCCCCTTTTATCCACATTCTGATATATATATTTTTAGTGCTATTAATTACAGTCATTATGCTGTGCTACTCTCACTACTGTCCATTACCAAAACTTTTCCATTGTTCCAAATAGGAACCATATACATTTTAAAGTCTTAATTCCTTATTCCCTAGCCCCGCTCACTCCCCTGGTAACCTATATTCTAGATTCTGACTCTATAAATTTACTCGTTATAATTATTTCATATCAGTGAGATCATGCAATTATTTGTCCTTTTGTGTCTGGCCCATTTCACTCAATTTGATGTCTTTCGTGTTCACTCATGTTGTCACATGAATCAGAACTTCATTCCTTTCTAATGCTGAATAATATTTCATTGTATGTGTTTCCATACATTTTTCTTATCCATCATCCCTTGATGGACAATTGGATTGCTTTCCTCTTTTGGTGATTGTGAATAATGCTGCTGTGAACACTGGTGTGCAAATATCTGTTCAAGTCCCTGCTTTCAATTCTCTTGAGTATATACCTAGAAGTGTGATTGCTGGGCCAGATGGTAATTCTATACTTAACTTTCCCACCAAAGTGTCTTCCAGAGCAGCTGCCCCGTTTCATGTTGCCACCAGCAATGAATGAGTGCTCCTATTTTCCGCATCCTCTTCAATACTTATAATTTTCTTAATAGTAGCCATTCTAGTAGGTGTGAAAGGGTGTCTCGTGGTTGTGATGTACATTTCCCTAATTGCTAATGATGTAGATCATCTTTTCATATGTTTATTTTTTATTGAATAGAAAATGATTTAGAGGTTTTAACATGTAAGGCTAGATATGGAATCCAATTTTCCTTGAATGCACATAGAAAATAATAAATTATTTCCAAATTTTAATCAAAGTACATATTAGTCATTTGGAAATTTGGACTTTGCACAATACTCTCAAAGATTAGTGCAGTCAGTTATAACTTTGGGAAATTTCAGGTCACATATGATGTCCCATGATGGAGTAATTTTTGCCTTTTTCATTCTAATCTTAACTGGTCTAGCCAGGGCCTCCTGCATCCGCTTGCCTCACTTCCAATCTGTTTTCCATACTCTCTCCTGGCCGGTGGTTTTGCTTGTATGAATTCCAAACATTTTAGGTACCAGAGGGTGACTATGGGAGAAATGAGGCTATTTGTTCTTGGTTGAACCAGAAGTCAATTATCAGAAAAGAGATGGGTTTTCCCACATGACCTAGAACTTCTCAACTGAACTTCTTCGCATCCATGACTCTGACTTCCCAGAGTTTTCTCCCATATCTCTGTGATCCAGAGAGTAACAGAATGAATAAGAAATAATGTCATCATAACATTTTTACCAATCTCCATAGGACCAGATATTCACAGAAGAAATAAAGAAGTAGGCCATTTTCTCACCAAGTGCTTGAAATTAGAGGGAATAGAATTCACTCAGGTATCACATTAGTGGCTGCAATAAATTTAGCAACGTCGTGCACACAAAAGCTCGAGATGGTTAATAGGGCATATGTCACAATATAGTTGTGGAGGCAGGTTCACCAGTCAGTGATTAAGGAAAATTCTTGTCTTCCACAATTTAGCGTCTTTAATGGCTTCCCACTGCATTTAGACCAATTCCCCCAATTCTTCATATGACCTCTAAGCTCTGCCTGATGTGTTCCTCACCTCCCTCTCCAGCCCCTCGTATGCACTCCTCTCCCCTTAACTTTCTCAGTCCCACCTTCCCTGGTTTTCTTCTTCCACCTCTGGACAGTCACAGAATCTGTAAGTCCTGCTTTCTTCACCAGCTG
This sequence comes from Myrmecophaga tridactyla, assembly GCA_004026745.1. Lineage (NCBI taxonomy): Eukaryota > Metazoa > Chordata > Mammalia > Pilosa > Myrmecophagidae > Myrmecophaga > Myrmecophaga tridactyla. Next base: position 66,215 of record PVIY010004313.1, read on the forward strand.
AGACTTTTTCTTCAGGTTTCAGCCCTCCTGAGGGAGCCTCCTCTTCTCCTCCACATCCGGTAGGTAGTTGTTTTTCATGATCTCTTTATGTCGTTAGTGTAGCACTTATTTGCTTAATGTAAATTAAATTATTAATTGTTAAATTATTGTCATTAATTAATTATGTCACGGGTGCATTTCTATTCCAAAGGAAAATAAAATTGAGAATGATGCCTGCAGAACATGCTTCTCAACGTTCTGAGATCTAAACGCTGCAGCATTATCTGTTTAATGTCTGTCCTAATGAGGGCAGAAATGGAATATTTCTTTTTCATTGCTCTGTTCCCAATTGCTTGGCATGTACTAGATTGCTCATAAAATAACTGAAATGGGCTGAGATGGAAGCTAGACCAAGATGATGCTTTTTTTTTTTAACGTGCATCATGTTTTATAAATAAATTTCTCTTTATATTCCTTCTTACCGTCAAGCCTCCTATTATACCCTGTGCATCTCTGCGCTTGGCGATTGGCCAACACCCCATGGACTTTTAACTCCTCTTCCCCTGGCCTCATTATCACCTCGGGCTTGCTTTATTTGTTTGTTTACACCATCTTTTCCCAAAGAAGTAGACCCTCTGACAGGTTTTCCAGTTATAATGACTTGTTTTTATTATGACCAATATTAAAAGATCTAAATTGTTTAATAGGCCCAGGGGTTTTAAAGAAAGACTGAGATCTGGAAAACATCCAGGCAAACAAAACTAAGAATTCGGGATAGACAAGAAATGAAGAGCAGGCATTCTGAAGAAAGGACCCCAGCCTTGCGGCTAGTACAGATGTTCTAGGATGTAGTTGGAAATATGCTTGATTGCCAGCATTGTTTCCTCACAGGTTGGTCGGATCTGGGATTCAGGGAGGACAAAGCCATATCTGCCTTTATCCCGGAGTTCCAAGGTGAAGGAATATCTTATGCCTTGGTCGTAAGCCCAGTCGTCAGAGCCTCCAGCTGCAGGATCTGACATGTGGAAACAGACAAACAAACTTTTTAAAGGAGCTTTTTAAAAAAGTCAATGTTCTTATTTTTTATTTTTATTTTTTTCATGGGCAGGCACCGGGAATCGAACCCGGGTCTCCGGCATGGCAGGAGAGAACTCTGCCTGCTGAGCCACCGTGGTCCATCCAACATCCTTTTTTTTTATAATTACTAATGTTTCACTGTGCAAAATATTATTAGGCCACTTTTCTAAGAAACTGGATTATAAAGGATATGGAGGCTGCTTTTAAAAATTAGTCTAATCATACCCGTAAGCCTACTTTGTTGGAGTGATATGTTTAATCATATTATATTAAGTAAGTATTATATTTTGCAATATAATATAAAACTCTCAGTATGCTTGTATGCTATGTTGAAACTGTATTATATTGCGGGTAATATGTTTATAAATATACATAGTTTCTGGGAAAATATTCATAATTTCTCTTAGGAAAATAAGAAAAACTGCAAGCTTAATGGGTGAGAGGAGAGGGTTTCAAACTGTGCTGAAGCTGCTGAGTGATGAAACCGGAGCAGCTCAGAGGCAAATGAAGCTATGCCTTCATTTTTGTATCTTCAGTGTCTGTTATGGATTAGGCATTTGTTCAGTTATTAATTTATTCCATAACAGTTATGATATCACCACTACATTGATTAAGTATCCATCCCTCCATCCATCCCTCCATCCCTCCATCCCTCCATCCCTCCATCCCTCCATCCATCCATCCATCCCTCCATCCCTCCATCCATCCATCCATCCCTCCATCCCTCCATCCATCTATCCATCCATCCATTTATTTAGTTAACATTTGTATAGCCTCTACTGAGCAGCAGGTCATGGGCACAAATCTGGGGTTGCCATGACCAAGGAAAAATGTGGGTCCTGCTCTCCAAAGGCAGACAGTATGAAGAGGGGGAAATCCCTCAATGAAGGAGCCTGAATAAAACATACAGGGAATTTGCAGTATATGAATAGTTTTGTTATTTCTGCTAGAACCCCCTTAAGGAGACAGTGTACCCCATCTGATGCAGAGCTGTTAAAAAAAAGACAAGAATACAGAAAACTACACAAAACCTAAAAACAAAAACAAAAACAAACAAACAAAAAAACGATCTCAGAATTGGAGCCTCTCTAGCTACCCTAGAGTGCCCTTGATGACACAACTGGATTTTTTTTCTTGTGTTCTCGGGTATATTTCTATTCCAAAGGAAAATAAAATTGGAAATGATGCCTGCAGAACGTGCTTCCCAATGAGAGCTAAACTCTGTAGCATCCAAGGCTCTGAGGTCCAGCCCGTATTCAACTCTCTGGCTGTGTGTCTCTTGCTACTTCCTGGGAGTAAATGGTGGTAGGTCCAATGTGCAGCCCTTGGAAGGTGGCTTGTTCCTCAAGTAGCCCTCACATCTGCTGTCTCTTTAGCTTGGGAAGCCTTCCCTTTTATGCTTTCAGGCTGCAGTTGTCTTTCAAGATTAAACTCTGTGTCATCCGCCTTGGCAAATAATCCCTGGTACTCCTGAACTGTCATTCAGCCCTTGGGTATGCTCTTTGCTTGTGCTTCCTTGTGTCACAGCACTTAGCACCTGTATTACAATTCAGTATTTACTTCTCCTGCTTCCTTCCTGTGGGTTCTTTGAAGGAGGTCATAGGTCTCTCCCTTCCCCCATTCCCCCTCCCTCCCTTCTTCCTTTCCACTTGCCTTCTTTCCATCCTCCTTTCCCTTCTCCTCTAGCGCCTACTGAAGGTTTGGTATGTAGTAGGTGCTCATTAGATGTTTACAAAGAGTAAATGTTTCCATGGGTTGAAAGGGATATATTCTCTCTTCCTTTTTGATCAGAAATCTGATTTTGCATTTCATAACAAATTCACAGTCAGGTAAAAGCCACATGCTGGCCCTTTAAGGAGAGAGCTTAGATATCAGAAAGAAAAGACTCTGGGAATCATTTATCGGCTTTTTAGGCACGTGGTTTCTTTGCATAGTTCTGAAGCCGAGACTCACAGATTGTCGTAGCTCCTGGGCCATATGTGTACTTGGTGCCATACAGTGAGGCCAGTTCTTTCACAGTAGCCTTAGCCAGCTGGTTCTGCAAAAGAAACAGCAATAAGCAAGTCAATAAATAAATAAAAACACACACTGCCCATGGTAGATTGAATTGCCTACCCCAGCAGAAGTCATCTTCTAAATCTGCTCTGCATTCCTGTGGGCGTGAACCCATTTGTAAATAGGATCTTTTGGAGATGTTATTATTAGCTGAGATGTGGCCAAACTGAATCAGGATTAGTCATAAATTGTATGACTGGAAGACTTATAGAGAGAGGAAATTTGGACACAGTCAATCAGAACAAACCAGGAACTGGGAGAAGTCAGAAGTCAGAGAAAGCCTTAGGAGGATACCAAGGGTATGTCCATGTGACAGAGGCAGAGATGCAAGCAAGGAAAGCTCACGGATTGTGGTATCACCAGAATGCTCCTGATTCTGAGAGAAGCCATGGTCTTGCTGACACCTTAATTTGGGACTTCTGGCCCCTAAAACCGTGAGCCAATAAATGACTATTGTTGAAGTCAACCCATTGTTTGATATTTGTCACAGCAGTCCTCACAGACAGAGACACTGCGAATAAAGAAACAAACGTCCCATGCATTTAAGATATTGAAGATGTTCAAAAGTCATGATGCACTTTAGAATTTTATACTTTTTCAGTGTCCATTTCAATTTTTCCAGTTATGGGATCCAAGTAATTCTTGTGAAAGAATGTCTTCCCTAATGTTCTCCCAAGAACAGACTGAGCTTTCCTCTGTTATACAGAGAAATATGTCATATCATGTCAACACTATGCGCCTACGACCTCTGCAGTTTCCAGTGACTTTTTCTATCTTTTATCTCAGGCTCTAGCCTAGGGTTTAGCACCGTGTAGCTGTTTAGTAATTGTTCATTGGAATGATGTGGTTGATCAGCATTCTTTTTACCTTACTGTTTGAGAATTAGGTTCTTTGATTTATTTTAAAGTGTTGTTGCAATAACATTTAGGTCCTAGCCCTATGTTCTAATTTAGTCACAGGACAATTTTTATTTCATTTTTTCCCTTTTATTTACATAGAATTTAGCTTCTCCTTTTTTCCTGGAATTTTTATTTAAGCTTGTTAAAAATTGTTTTCTGTTTTTTCCTTTTTTGTATGCGATATGGTGGGGGCCACATTTCATTCTTTTTCCATGCGTCTATCTCATTTATTGTACCACCATTGTTTAAATTTTTTTTTTTTGAGGAGGTACGTGCATGGGCTGAGAATTGAACCTGAGTCTCCCACATGGCAGGTGAGAATTCTATCAAAAATATTGTTTTTAACCTTAGTTCATGCTAGAGACATGGAGCCATTGAGATCTGTAACAGATGTGCTATTCTTATGGACCCAGTAAAATGTCAGTGTGTATAAAGAAATTAGATCCTGTCCGAGGATTAACTTGCCAAATCGATCTCATCTCTCGAGCTTGTAAGAAGAAAGCAGAAGTTTGGAATGTCTTTATGGCTCGGTAGGAGAGGCTGTCTACTTATTATAGCAAACAAAAATCACACAGAAACACCCCCCCAACAAAACATAAACCACCTGGAAAGTGTCAGGTTATAAAGCCAAGATTAATCATGATGGGTACATGCGAGCTGGGGCAGGAATGTGAGAGCATGCAAATAGAAATGATGGAAAGTCAAGGCAACCTGCAGTGGCAGACAGAAATGCTCAGGAGGAGCGGTAGTTCCAGCTTGAAAATGTTTTAGACTGCAGAATTAAGGAACATGCATTTTATTTCAAAATATTGAACAGTTGAATTCCAGAATAAAGAAAGTAGCAGCTATTAACTTACGTGTATCTTTTCTTCAAAGCAGTATCACCCTCTCCTAAGACCCACTGCCTCCAGCTTTTTGCATTCAGTTTCTCAAGGAGAAGGACACATCAACTCTCTAATGTCCCCTGAAATTATGCTTATTTAAATGAATCATTTGAAAAGCAAGGCCTGAATTGGCTGGCTGGGTTATACAGATTTGAACAATATTATTTACTGCAGGAGAATTGCCATGTATCATTCTGGTTTTGAACCTTCCTATATTTCACTTGGCAGTATAATTTTTTTCTTTTTATATACACCTCAAAAACTGTGAGGTTGATGATGAAATTAGAAGAATCTTAGTCTTAGAAGAATCAAATTCTTTGGGATTATATTATTCTAGAATTTGAAGAATCTAATATTCTAATATTCTTTAACTAGAAGAATCAATATTCTTGGCATTATATTCTTTGGCATTATAATGTTTTTCTTTTTACATATGCCTCAAAAACTGTGAGTTAGGAGACGAAATTAGAAGAATCTTATTTTTGCAAAGTAGGAACTTCCCTTACTTGTGTTTTAATTTTAAAACCAGTTAAGTAGTCTTATGCAAATTGATGAGGGTGTTTGATTAGAAGGTTTGAAGGATTCCAGCTCCCAAAGTGTTAGTGCCTCATCTACCAAGTGGTATGTTAGAAAATTTCAAAAGAATTATGAAATTTAAAACATCATTTTCTGTTTTGGTCTATTGAAATTATGAAATCAGTTTTCTGGAACTAACTTGTTGTTCTTAGAGTTTTTGGTCAGTAACTTGAAAATTTTAGAGTTCTCTTTCCTTATTTCCAAACTGATAAATTGATATATACTTTCTCTCTCAGCATAGAATTTTTATTTTTGTGCCCTAAATATATTGCTGCTGTTGCTTAATCTTATTTTAACCAGGACACTGGATTAAGCATTTCTCTTGAACTTTCGGCATAGACTAATCAGAATAATCTACAAACATTGCATAATGCCCAGAATAGATTTAAAAACCACCTTTTAGACATGTGAAACATTGGTGATAGGTAAACACCGTGTCTTCTTCTATTCTACAATTTCTCTAACTTGCTATTCATCAAAGGAAATCTCTGGTCAGTTAATTTCAGTAAAGCAGAACCTCTGATCCTAAAGAAGTCTTATTCTTTCCTTAGCCGCCTTCCTCGGCTTTCCTTTTATTTTTTCCTTCCCTTAAACCCCGAGTTATTATTTTTAGTTAGCAGAAATATTATTTTTCAGAGTTAGTTTTAAACATGAAAAGTTTACAAACCCTAGAGAAGATTTAATAGTAATTGTCATTGTCTCCTGAAATCATGTTTGTTGATTTCATATCCAGCTTCTCAGCATGTGTATCGGTATAACACAGTGTTGAAGTTATAGGACAAAAACCACAGGGGTCTCCTGTGTTCTTTGATCTCTTTTGACTTATCGGCTTATCAGTTTAGTCACAACTACAGTTAGGACCACACAAAAACCTTTACCTTGCCTCTCCTCAGAAATGCTTGTGACGTGATAACCAAGTGCTTTCTAAGCCTTCAATAGGCATATTTTGGAAACGGTTGTTCTGCTTTGCTGCTGAAGCAATATCTAGATTGATGTTGGCTTATGAAGGCTGTTATTCTATTCCTGTCCCTTGGGCATGTTGAGGGAGCATTCAGTTTATACCTCAGCCTCAGCTCTCCCTTGTCCTCAGTTGTCCTCTCTCTTCTCTACGGACCACGTCCGTCAGTGCTCTGTGACCTTCTATTGAAGTCTGGCCTCGTCTCTTGACATCCAGGGTCTTGGTGACCTAGCCATTTCTGTCTCTTAGGTCTCATCACTTCCTGGGCAGTCCCACGTTCCTTCTGAGCTTGGTTTCCCTGAACTTGCCTGTACACCCTTCCCTGTCTCTCCTACTTCCTTGACTTTGTCTGCCCTTCTCCTTTTGCTGGAAACGTCTTTCCCTCTTTGTCCACGTGGAGAAATGTTATTGTTCTTCTAGTTTCAGTTTTAGTGTCACCTGCTCGTGAAGCTGCTCCTAACTGTCTTCGGAAGCTCTGTGCTCTCTCCTTTGGGGGGCCCCAACCTCTATCAGAGTCCCCATTGCTCTGTGTTGTGATCAGCTGGATTGTTTTTACATCTATTCCACACCCCCTGCCCTCCTGGTCTCCCCCCACCCACCCATACTCATAATCTCCTTATGGGGAGTGGTTTTCAGCTCTTCAATTTTTTTCCTAACACAGCACCTGTGGTGGCCCAGGGCCTGGACCCCTCCTCAATAGGAAAAGAGCTCCAAGCATGGAACAGCCTGTTTGACCAGGACAAAGATCAAGAAAGAAAACAGCCTCCCTGGAGGGAAAAGAAGGTAACCCCAGATGTAAAGGGATAGCACTGATTGTATCTTAGTCTTAAACATTAAGACCCTTAAATGATTGTCCTCACCCTGTATGGAAAAGTCTTTGCTCTGACATCATATACACATTGCCCCTTGCACTCCTGCCCCTTTGTGGAGCACTATCTCTCTAGACTGGCTGCCACCAGAGACTCCTTCCTGCTCGTAAGTCCTAATAAATTTATGTCTGCTTCTGTGTCTGGTGTGTGTTTTGGTCTCACAAAGGCGCTGACCCATGCTTTGCGCAAACTTGGTCTGAGCCCACACAGCACCTAACACACAGCTGAAAGGGCTAGCGCTCAGGGGCGTAAGGGGCAAGATTTGGGTGTGTGTGTGGGTGGGGGGGTCAGGGTGCTGAACTGTGACCCTCCTGATTGGAAACTGGGGGTGCCTGTAGGAAGATGGGGGTACCACATAGTGCGGTTGATGGGTTGTCGTCTTCAGACACTGATCTCTGCACTGCACTTCACTTCTTCCCCTTAACTTAGAAAAATGAAGCCTGTGGACTCTTTCTCCAAGGCCAAGAAACAAAAAAAAAGTCAGAAGAGACATTAATCAACCGAAATATCATATTTCAAATTCCAATTATCTTCACAAAAATCCCTGGAATCAGTGTGGGGCTTTTCCTCAGAAGAGTTCAAATAATTTCAGAAATGTTACTCATTTATCTTTCCAACATTATCTGTCCACATTTCATCGGCACAGAATTTTCTAGCAGAATGGAATGCCGTGTGGGGCAGCATGCTCAGTGGGACCTTACTACCCAGACTGGGTGACAGACCCCTGCCAGGAATGGCAGCAAATCCTGCATTTGCTAAAATGTCAGAGTGGTAACTCTTTTCCCCTTTACGTTTCTGTTAAAAAGGACCAAGACAGCTGAAGGAAGACTCACAAAGCAGCCGCATGGCAGAAAACATGCTCCACATCTGAATAATGACACTTTTCTTTACAATACAATCTGCCATTTGAGGGCCGTCTTACATCTTCATTCAATGGGTTCAAAATAAGAACTAACATTTACGTGAAACCTTAGGCTCTACAAAGAGCTCTTGATAAGAGCTAGATATTTTTATCCCCATTTTACGGATAAAAGAACTGAAACTCAGCGAAGATAAAAGAACTTGCCCAAGGGCACACAGCTCCATGAGTAGCTGACTTGAGCTAGGTTTTTCTCATTTTAAATACCATGCTTTTTTTTCACGTCTTCCCGTGGCCTTCTAATACTTCAAAAGACGGGTCACTGGAGCTAGTTTTACCAATTGTAAAGAACAGAAGAAAGTTAAGTATAAATGAGCCTCTGAGAAAACTTTGCTTTCACTCAAGACAAAACATGGCAGCCTTTATGAACCCTTAGAGATGGAGAATTCACATCATATGCATGTTCCCTTTTGTCACCTGTTTCCTTAAAAAGAGGCCTTGGTCAGAGAGCGGAAGAGAGAGTCTAAAATGTCACATCTAACTTCAAGTCTATGAGACCAAGAACAAACCGGTATGATGTTCCCTCAGGCTCCAGGCACAGGGGGCTGGCGAGATGAACAAGGAATGGGTGCTGCTTTCAACAGACCTGCGTTCCCAGGTAACATATGATGGAGAAACTCCCATCTCACGATTGATTACGTTTGCGTACATGACCCTCAATTCAGCCTCCAGATGCATACCCAGCATATGAAAAGGGCTGTCGCTTCTTCTAATCTCCCAGTGGTTCTTTATCACAGTTACGAAAACAAGAGCCCCAAACGAACTACAAGGAATAAAGCAAGTCAAAGGAAATTTTCTTCAGAACTGAGTTGCTCATGTGAAGTTTAATCATCTCTATGGGTGAATCTATGTCATAATGGAAGCATCAAAATGATCTTCAACTGCAGTCTCCTTCCTTTGGGCCTGTGACGATGGGAGACTTAAACCAAGGGGACAACGAGAAATGTAGCTTTTGTAATTTCGGTGCAAAAGGAAGAGTCCTTAAGGCCTACAAGCAGACACTGAGGACAAAGCATTTGGGACTTGAAAAAACAAATATGTTTCTGAGAAAAAGGAGGAGGATAAATAATAGGTTAGGTTTGGGTTGCAAGGCTCCAGGATCAGAGATGGGAAAGGAGTTGGGAAAACGCCTGGCTTCGGAGAGTAGGGTCTGTTAGTCTCTGCAGCGTCCACGGGGGTGTAAGGACGCTTTCACTGATTTAAACCACATTTTTCCTTTGGCTCCTCTGCAAACATGTTTTCAAGCTTCTTAAAATTCAAGGGAAATGTGACGATGAGTCAGCTGAAGTTACAAAGTCCAGAGAAATTTTTTTGGGGGGTGGAAGTGGTGCCTCTTTCAAATAAATATTAAAAAGTAAATACTATATAGCGGGGATGTGCAAGGTCTCTTGAACTTCAGATCTGTAGGACATTGTAAACTATGTGTGAGGAGTGAATAATTACAAGATTCTGTGAAAGCCAAGGGCCTTTGGCCAGGAATGTGACTGTGCTCTTATCTTTGTTTAGAGCAGGGTTTCTTAACCTCGGCAACTATTGACACTTTGGCTGGATAATGCTTTGCTGTGGGTTTGTCCTGTGCTTTGTAGAATGTTTAGCAACATCCCTGGCCTCTACCCATTAGATACCAGTAGGGGTCCTCCCTTTACCCCCTTAAAGACAACCCAACATATCTCTAGACACTGCCAAATGCCCCCCGGAAAAGGGGTGGCTTTGGGAATGGTTGAGGACCCCTGGTTTAATGGAAAGTCAAATGGAAGATATAATCATGGCAATGAGAGTTTTATTTTAGGGGAAAAAAATTAGAAAGGAAGACAACTACTTTTAAAGGATGACCCAAATCTCTTCTGCTAGAATAGGTGTCTCCTAAACACCTTTGATAGATCAACCGTGTGAAATATTATTTTTCAGGCAGACCTGTATTTTTCAATGAGAATTTCAACGAATAATTTTTTTTAGTGTAAGTCTGTCACATGCAATATTTGGGACAGACACACAGAATATTATTATTAGTTGTTTATTTGAAATTCACCTTTAAGTGGAGTCCTGTGTTTGACCTAGCAACACTTTTTACCTGGTCTCATTCAGCAGGTTCCAGGGCCCACTGTGACCCGGGATTCATTCTGACATTCAAGTCCCTCCATTATCTGTTCCTGTTATTGATCAAACCTCACCCTCTATCTTCCCTAATGAGAACATTCAGAAATGGGCTGACCGCTTCTGATTCCTTCTTCATTTCTGTTTTGCACACCCACTGTTGCATATTTGTTGGCTCTACTCTCTGCTTAAAATGTCTTCATTATGCATTGCTGTTTCCTCACCCTAGATTCTTTTCCAGTGCAGAGTTGGAAATGCCTAATCCTGCACTTTCCTTACATATCTGAGTTTCATCGTTCCAATAAAATCCTAAATTCTCGGTGACAGGGACTGAGAACTGAGCACTTAATAGGTGCTCAGTAAAATTTGCTGGTGATTGTCTGATGATCCATTTACTGACCAGGCCCAGCAGGGGAATTTGAACAGGGCCAAGAATCATTTAAAGTGTTTGCTTGTAAATCAGCAATTGCTTTCTCTAATCAAAGATATTCTGCAATTTTCATTCGATTTTTTTTTTGTCTTTTAAGTGAGGTTGGAAATTCTGGGAAAATTCCTGGAGCAGATGTTCTCTGTCCTAAGAACTGTTGAGGGTTTGTCACCTTGTTTGACTTAGCAGCTGGTAGCCTGCCTGACAGTGGGAATGTGGCCTCATGACGTTTGTGATTAGGCAGGGACGTGGTGACAGCTGCGACTGCGTGTGTGCAGGACCCTGCAATTCTCCTAATCGCAATATATCTTCTCTCTGATTTTTATGTTTGTCTCTAATGATGGCCTTGCTTTACGCTCACGTTTTTGGTGGAGCAGTAGCCGTTTATCTTGGTGATTCATTTCACTAAAGTTTAATTAAGAGGTAGTGAAGTGATACCAAACTGGACTTTAGAAGTGGTTTTCTCTCCTATGGTCAAGTGTAGTAATTTTTCAGAAAGAACAGGGCTTCCCTAGCTATACTGACATCTTTCTCCTGGTTAATGAATATATAGTCATGGAAAGGATGGTCTGGGATCACAAAGACTGGGCCCTAAGAGGTCAGCCATCTCAGGTGACCACTGTATATACTGAGCAATGTCCAGGGCCAAAGATAATAATGATATACTTTGTGGGATGAGAGAATGTGATGAATATTCTACAGGACAGCTGCATGGAGCACCACCACAGATTGTGGCTACAGGCATGGGTGTGTCTTTAGAAATTAGGGCAGACTAGGAAATTCCTCAGAAGCCAAGAGCTTCAGGGACAGGCCTGTCCCCACTACTGGTATTGACTTAGCCAAGTCTGCACTGTCTCAGCTGGGGAACAAGAAGCTAGAACCAGAGAATGCCTAAGACTTTTGTAGCTTAAAAATGTGTTGCAGAGAAGTGGTGGGAAACTCATGCCCTGGATGGCCACCTTTGTGTAGTGTACATTGGCTTTCCCTTTGGTCAGTTTGGGGAGTGGGACATGACCTTTAGCCTCTGGGTTTTCCTCGGATTTCTTGCTTTTCATTTTGTTATTACAGTGACATTTAGGTTTCTTTAGGGGGGAAGATGGTACATTCAGAAGCAGAGATGTGGCTAGGTTTGGGGAGCCTGTTCCATCATGTCTCTTAATTTTTATTTCCTCTGACAATAAAGAGATCACCTAATTCAATATTTCATTATCCTTCAGAACTTTATAAATTTAGCTTCAGTTTTTTTCTTGGTCTTGACATTTCCTCTGAAGATAATGATAGCTCTATATTGAAGAAGTCTGTACTGGGGAAGTGGGCAGTTATGATGACTTTGAAAATTCACAGAGCACCTTGGGTTCTTTAATATAGTATGGTAAAAACAGCTTGCAAATTATAAAGGATTATATCTGTGTAAGATGCTCTTATTATTCTTTAAACTTTTGACTGATCTGCCAAGGATACATTTTTCTGGTAGCATTTTTAAAAAAATTTTTTTTTTTTTTATAATCTATGCTATGGCTTTTCCTGTTGTTTTACTTCATTGGTATTCCCACCTCTGTTTTTCTTCCTTCTGAAGGCTGTCTGAAGATAGGCGCAATTGTCACACAATATACATGTAAGGTCTTTTAGACATGAAGTCACATTTTTGTCATGACTCAGTACCAAAAGATTGTTAAATTTGGGCTTGAGTGCTAATAAAAGAGCAGAGTAATTTCCTTGGGTCTAGAGCCTTATACATCTTAAATTATACTTTCCTGCAAATATAATTTTATAAGGTTTATATGTATAGAGGAAAATAAAATAAATGTACCAACTACTAGCAGAATTACTGGGCCAGAATTCTATATAAGACAAGTCGACATTGTATCCCTTTAATAAAATTATGAGTTTTACATGACATGGTATTATGTCAAGAATTCATCTTATTAATCGTTAACTACCTTTTTGTTTCCTGCAGCAGTTCCACACTTTTCTGTTCATAAATTGATCTGGAGGCACTAAATTTGGGAGAAGATGGAACATCCATCTTTTCGGATCAAGGTTTAAAATTTTTTTTTCTTGAAATCCTTATTACAAAAAAAACTGAAAATGCCAATTACTTTTCTTTTTGAGAGATTCAAATTCTCTTCTGGCTATGCATATATTTGTAGTGACACTACAGTTATGAATTTGTCCTAGCAAGATATGCATTGGAAGTAATCGAATTAGAATCATACAAAATAAGAAAAAGGTTGAATGGGTCTCTAGGTACGCGCTTTAGAGAGCTGAACCAAATTCAGATCAAATATTTTTTGTATATTTGTAGTGACACTATAGTTATGAGTTTGTCCTAGCAAAATATGCTTTGGAAGTAACCGAATTAGAATTGTACAAAATAAGAATTTTTTTTCTTATTTATTTTTTGGAGAGCTGAACCAAATTCAGATCTTTAAAGACTCAACTAATCAAATAACGTTCACCTTAGGCTTTACTAATGGCAACTAAATATTTAAGACACTAGGCAAAAGTGAAACTATTGAAAATTAAAGTAGCTTTTAAATTCAACAAGTATGATCGATGTGCTGATAATATAAATACAATTAAGTTTTGTATTTTAGTCATCTGTTTTATCAGGCTCAGGAAAAGATAAGAAGTGGAATGTTCTTTTCTTTGAATTCATTAGTTTTATGAGTATTAAAAATAAATACCCAAGATAAGATAATTTTGTGGCTTGTGCATTTTTTCTTTTGAAAACAGATTATGGATATTTGGTATAATTCTGCTTATTCCACTTGTTTTTAAATTAGAATTTTAAAGCAATTTTGGGGGACAGGATTCCTAATAGTATCTCTTTTACCATTTTCTCACTTTCCTTGATTTCAAATGAAGAAGTGAATCTTAGATAAATGTATAAGTGGCTCACAACCTGTTGGAAAGTTTTTGTTTAACTTGGGGCACATGTGAACTGGCCTATTAAATTCACTAACCTGGAGCTCTGGGTCTTTTCCTGGATAAAACCCCAATAGGAAGTAGCAAAAATTATTCATGAGATTTCAAAGACACAACTTACTTGATTCTCTTCTCTCTTTTTTTTTTTTTTTCACATGGTCAGGCAGTGGGAATCAAACCCAGGTCTCTGACATGACAGGTGAGAATTCTGCAACCGAGCTGCTGTCACACCACCTTTACTTCTCTTCTTAAGGATACTTTGGAGACTTTTAAAGGAGCCCAAGGTACTAGGTCATTATGGGGATCCAGTGGGATCATAAACTTATCTCATTGCTCAAAGGATTTTAATTTACTCACGAAACAAGAAAAGCTACTGCAACCTTTGTGAAGCAGTTCAATTCTAAACAACACTTGAAGCTTTTCTGTTAGTATTAGTATTTATGTTTAAGACTAGTTGATACTGAACAAATTGGATATATGTTACACTTAATGTGTTTTACACTTTCAGTCTTGATATTCTGCTTATTAGCTTGGTGTCTAATTTTTATGACTTTGGCTTTTTCTCTTGTCATTTGGGACAATTTGGACATGGTGACATGAGTTAAGCAAACAACACAACCCCACCTCCTCTCCTCGGGGAGCCGGAATTGAAGAGCTGACCACACCCATCTCTGGGCCAGCAGACCGTGAGCACTCACTGGGGAGCACTTTCAGATCACAGATCACGCGTCATTGGAAAGCTGAAATATTTGATGGGTCCAAATAATGATGTTTTCTTTCATTGTTTTGGCTACAGATAGGGAAAATGGGAAGCTTTTTGAAAAATGGTGTTTTATAAACTTTTTTTCTTTTACAAAAAGGACCAGGCCAACTAATAGTTACCAGCTCTTCTAGGAGGCTGGAGTTCTTTTCACATTTTGCTCTTTACCAAATAGTCCCTGCATTTACATGTTTTATTTGGCCTCTAAAATACTAAATCTGAAAGTACAAAACAATTCACAGTTTCTAAAGTTACTAGGTCTTCAAATTTATGCTTTTAGGTAAGCCAAATATCTATGTCATTATCTAAATGCACTACTTTCTTTTTTTTTTTCATAACTCAAAAGCTTTAAATCTTATTCTTGCTTTTCTAGATCATTGGTTCCAACTTCTGGTAGCCAGATGTTTCATAAATTAAAAAAATATTGTTTGTAGAATTTAAATCTACTTACTTTTTTTTTTTTTTTTGCATGGGAAGGCACTGGAATCAAACCTGGGTCTCCGGCATGGCAGGTGAGAACTCTGCCACCAAGCCACTGTGGTCTGCCCTAAACCTGCCTACTTTTTAAAATATTCAGGTATCGGTGTATAATATTCCTTAATGGAAATTATTATAAAACATTTAGATTACTTCGCTTTCTATGGGATTATTTCTTGATTCTATATCAAGACTGTTAATGTGTTGCATCAGGGATGTAAAAGTATCTTTGTATAAGTCCCTCTAGTAAAGTTTTAGTCACATCATTTGTGTTTGTCATTGATTGGCTTAATTCCATGTCTCACAGTGGAATAAACAATTTTAAGATCTTATTGCTAAACTCAATATCAACCAAATACAGAAAGATCCCTCGTAACATCTCTTGCTTTCTGCTTATGTCAAATCTAGTTTGACAACTTGACAAAATTGACTCTCAGACAAAAATTATGTGTGCGATCAAGGAACTTTGCTGATTATCCCAAGTGCATCTGAAATCCTCATGTGAATCAGCATTGTGTGAGGCTGGAGGAAGAGGAACATTTTGAAGATTAGCTAATAAACCACACGTGGCTTACTCCTCCTGCATCAGTCATATTTCAGCCAACCAGATTTTCAAGCCAACTCAAGATTCTTTGTAAATCTGTAATAAGTTTTTCACCTTCTGCTACCAAAAATCAATAATACAGCTTCCAGAAACACTATTATCATTTTTTCAGGATTAGAATAAAAAAGAGTCAACAGTGAGATACTATATCTACCACTGTGACGACTTACCAATTCCACATTATTCTCCGTAAGCTTGTAATCATAGGAGTAAGGGTAGAGCATCATCTGGGAGTATGAGTGGATTGTCAGATACGCCTTGATGGAAGCGAGGTTCTGGCGGATGAAATTAGCCAGGGCCTTCGTCTCTTTTTCAGACTCTGCAGATGGTCCGCAGTAAGTATCATCACAAGGCCTTTCCGAGGCTCCAATCTCTGGGAAAACATTTATTTTTGTTAATGGGAAATGGTCACCTATGGGAATTCTCTCAGGGGAAGTCTCAAACTTTCAAATGAGATAGTTAAAAAAAGTTGTGATTTTACAGGTATCCTTATGGTCATTCTTAAGTGTAATGCTTTATAAATACATCACAGGATATACTTTATCACAAGATTGGGGTGAATGACAAGATTAGGGTGGTATGCTTTTTTTCTTTTAACTTTTTTTTATTGTTAAATATACAAAGAAAAGAAAGAAAAAGCAATGATTTTCAAAATACACTTCATCAAGTAGTTACAGAGCAGATTTCAGAGTTTGCTATGGGTTACAATTCCACTATTTCAGATTTTTTCCTTCTAGCTGCTCCAGAACACTAGAGGCTAGAAGAGATATTTTTTTTCTTTTTTGTGAAAAATAACATATATACAAAAAAGCAATAAATTTCAGTGCACGTCACAACAATTAGTTGTAGAACGGATTTCAGAGTTTGGTATGGGTTACAATTCCACAATTCTAGGTTTCTACTTCTAGCTGCTCTAAGATACCGGAGACTAAAAGAAATAGCTATATAATGATTCAGCAATCATACCTGTTTGTTAAACTCTACCTTCTCTGTATAACTAGGGTGGTATGCTTTTTACATGGCAAAAAGTTGCATGGGAAATCACCAATGTGTTCCTATGTAGTATAATACAATGCAATCAATAGAGTATAAGAAAATCAAAGTTAGGGAACAAACTAATATTCATGAAAAGAATATATTTTACTGCAATCACTTTTGAGAGTTGAATTACAAAATTCTAATGACATTACACTTTTAAGTAATTATCTATATAGCTATTAATTTAAATACTGTCTCCCCTTCTAGACTGTACATGCCATGACTGGTGAGATCAGGTGGGTTTGTGCACTCTTATGTTTCCAGCACCTAGCACAGCTGGGAGCACAGTAGGGCCTCAGGACATTTTTGAATGAATGAATAAATTGTTTATTGAATGAATAAATAAACTGTTTATTGTCTGTGCTTTCAGAAAGCAAAATGGTCAGCCAGATACTTACCGCACCAACCAGCATCAAAATTTCTGTTGGGGTCCGTGCCAACGCAGGAGCTTCCAGCATGGATGGAACGGGTCTTTCTCCACATTCGGTTCTGAAAGTGGATTATTTTGTTAGGACAATTATAACAGAAGGTGGCTGATATTAATTTTATGGGCTCATCTCAGTAGAGGAACATGGATCACAGATACCTGGGTCCAGGTGTAGACGTAGCCATCAATGTTCAATACGGGCAGGACATAAAAGTCTAATTTGTCAAGAAGATCTGTCATGTGGATCTCGCGTCCATAGGTGCGAACAGCCTGTGTATGAATTACAAAGCAGAATTCCAGGGACGAATGGAATGCATAATGCTGCTAAAATGTACATAGACCGGTGACTGTTACCTTTGGTAAGGAAAGCTGTATCCTCTATTGAGGGACATATTATTAATACTTAAGGAAGTACTCAGCAAAACAGAAAAATTTTTGTTCAAATTGATGTTTCTAATTTTCCTCTATTCCCAGGATTCTTCTATTTGATCCATGTATGACTCACATAATCATTATTTTTTATTTTAACTTTTTACTTTGAAGATGAGCAAAACGAAAGGCCTTTAAAGAACAAATATACTTACTTCCTCTGAAATAGCAACTGCAGTAATTTTCTTTCAAGTTTAGTAGACTATGGGTGTAAGAGTTAGTTCTAGTAGGGAGTGGTTATGGATGTCTATGAATATTCCTAATAGCAGCATCTAGAAATTTATTCATTTTCTATGAAACCTCCTGTAGATGATCTTACTAGAGGGAATGTCCAACATGAAAGAGAAAAGAAAAAACCTCTCACTACTAAGTAAGCTTTCACTGATGGATTTTGGGGAGACTTCCCCAAGGCTCTGAGATGCATAATGGTGGGAGTTTCCTTCTTAACCCTCTTCCTTAAGAAGAAAAATCCTATTAAGGGACCACATCCATTTAATATTTTCTCTTAGTCACAGCTCCTTCACCCCTGGATGATATTAAACAAATTCAACTTTTTTCTGGGCTGCTTGTTTGAATTGACTTTAAACTGTCTGCAGTAGTTAGGGTCAGGTGTCAACTCGATCAGGTGATGGTGCCCCGTTCTGTTGCTGTGGACTTAAATCTTCAGCACGTGAAATTCATCTATGGCTGATTACATCTGTGGTTGGCTAAGAAGCGTGCCTTCTGCAATCAGTGAGGCTTAAAAGGAGGAGTCAGAAGAGAGGAGCTCAGAGCTGGCTCAGACCCAGGTATTTGGAGATGTAAACATCTTCTGGGGAAAGCCGTTTGAACCCAGAAGCTGGGAGAGAGGTCCAGCAGACGTTGTTGTGTGCCTTCCCAAAATAGTAAATTTGTAACTAAATAAATCCCCTTTATAAAAGCCAGTCCATCTCTGGTGTATTGCATTCTAGCAGCCTTAGCAAACAAAGCAGTGCGACACATATTAAAGGCTTCCATGTATTAACAGTTTTTATATATAGTCTTTGTGATTTTTAAGTATGTGTTCATTTCTATAATTCACAATAAAGCCTGTACTTTTTAGGTTGGAGGTGCTATAGACCCATGTTCTTTAATTGGCGATAACTAACGTAAATCTTAAAATTCCCTCCTTCTATAGGGCAAATGGTGAGCTACCCACTGAAGCTAAGTGATGCCAATTGGATGCATAACACATGCGGAAATCAAGACCATGACAAGTAAATATAGAGGTGCTTTAAATATTATGAATCACAAAAGAAATATTTTCTTCTATTTTAAGGTATTTAAATATTTTTTAACTTTTAATTTTGATGTAATTTTAGACTTACCGAAGAGATGCAAAAATACTCTAGAGAGTTGCTTATATTTTTTACCCAGGTTTCCCAATGTTGACATCTTAACCAGTGTGCTCTAGGAATCAAACCTGGGTCTCTGCCACTGAGCACCGTTGCCTGCCCTAGGTGGGATCTTTTCATTAGGTTGTTTCTATGGAGATGTGATCCACTCAATTGTGGGTAGGATATTCTGATGAAGTGGTTCCATGGAGATGTGACTCCACCTATTCAAGTAGGTGCTTACTAGAGCCCTTTAAGAGAAAATCATTTTGGGGAAAAAGCTTCAGAGCTGACAGAGCCAGCACGAGACCCAGACATTTGGAGATGCAGGTCCCAGCAGATGTCACCGTGTGTCTTTCCATGAGATGCTAAGCAAGCCAGAGTCTGGAGAGAGCCACAGGAAGCCAAGAGATGAAATCCAGCCCTGGAAAAGCCAAGTGAGGAACCCTCATAGGAAACAGAGGCTGAAAGCAATGGAGTCCAGGAGCAAGGGACCAGCAGATGCCAGCCACGTGCCTTCTCAGCTGATAGAGGTGTTCTAGACAGCATCAGTCTTTCTTGAGTGCCTGAATTTGGATATTTTCATGGCCTTAGAATTGTAAACTTGCAACGTTAATAAATTTCCTTTTTAAAAGCTCCATTTCCGGTATATTGCATTCTGGCAGCTTTAGCAAACTAAAACACCAGGGTATAATTATCAAAATACAGGAATGGATATTTGTACAATACTATCAACTAAACTATTAGCTTTATTCAGATTTCACATCTTTTTTTTTCTGTTCAAGGATCCACCTAGGATCTCATGTTGCATTTGATGGTCATGTCTCCTTAGGCTCCTCCACTCTGTGACAGTTTCTCATTTTTTCCTTATTTATTTCTAATTTATTGAATTATCTATTTATATCAGAACGGACTCATAGATAATGGTTTTATAACACTTCAGTTTATATATATTTTTTTTTCTGGGGGGGAGGGCAGTGCATGATCTGGGAATCGAACTCGGGTCTCCTGCATGGAAGGTGAGCATTCTACCACTGACCCACACTTGCACCCCAGTTTATATTTTATGTAATATATTAAAATATGTTAACATATATTGTCATTAGAACTATAAGGAATGAAATGCAGGATCATTTATATTAGGGACTACTATATGAACTGCTTTCTTTTATTCTGAAGTTTACAATGATTATTATACAGGGACTTAATAATGATGAAGTCAGTGCTTTCTCTGCAACCATTAACTTTCAAATGAACTATCCATTATACTACTTGTGAACGTCTCCGTCAAATGTGAGAGAGGATTCAGACAAATGAAATTCAAATAAATACAAATTATCAACTGTTTTAAAATTTTGCCTTATGGTGAAAGTTGAAATTCATCCTCAAAAATGAGAATGTGGAATTATAAGTATTCTCTGTTTCTATTATTCTCCTTTATTATAGCTAGGTTATGAGGAGTTGGTTGAAATAAAAACATATTTTCTATATCTCTCTGCCCAAAACGACCATATATACCGACCTCTCTCACAAACCACTGGCAAAATGCAGGGGAAATCCACTCTCTGGCATGGAAACCGCAGTCCATGAAAATGGCAGGCTTCTTTGGTCCAGCTTTGCCAACCTATTACAAACAAAAGGAAAAGGGAAACTGTAATTCAGATGGCATTCAGGGGTTAACATCCGCTTCCCGCCTGGGATTTGGGCTCAACAGGTGAAACCTGACAGTAGCAAGAGATATAGCCCATGATTAAATTAAAACATAACACTAGCACAGTATGTTCTTGCCGCTAGATACTCACAATGCTTGAGCTGAAGGCTTACATGGCTGTTTATTATTTTTAGTAAGCTTGACAAGCTCATACTTTCAGAAGATGCTTGATTACTCTGCTTAATTGTACTCACGTGGAGGTTATTTTCAGCTGCTATTATTAGGTGACAGGACCAAGACAACTGGGTGAGTAATTAGAAGTAATCATGATTGTTGCTAATCCTATAAGAATTCTCCTTCTCTCCCATTTCTCCCTAGTCTTTTTAATTTCCTCATTAGAATTACATGACGAAAATGGCATTTGAGGATGACAGAAACAAATTGTTGATACGCTTTGTAATGTTGTCTGATAGATGCGAAGTTTATGAACCTCTTTAGCAAACGGATTTGCAAACAACAGCTGGGAGAGAAGAACAATTTCATCAAGGTAGATGATCATTTACATTGCTTACAGGAATGTGGTTAAATTTATAGGACGTCTCTTATTTTATTGCATTTTTTTCTTTTGAATAAATCAAAATAACGATTAAAAATCCACATATGATAAAAGGAGCTGGAGAAGCTGCTTGATTTTCCCTAGGGGATATAGGCAGGCAAAGAGTTATAACAATGTTTGGGTTCACATGTCTGTGAAGCAGATGATAATGCATTAGAATTCATTGATTTAAAGCCGTAGTAGACATGGCAAGGCCATGGTTAAAAGCGGTT
Organism: Myrmecophaga tridactyla; assembly: GCA_004026745.1. Classification (NCBI taxonomy): domain Eukaryota; kingdom Metazoa; phylum Chordata; class Mammalia; order Pilosa; family Myrmecophagidae; genus Myrmecophaga; species Myrmecophaga tridactyla. The sequence continues at coordinate 87,446 of PVIY010004313.1, forward strand.
ACCTTGAGGAGATACATAGTGCGTCCTTCAAATGTGGTTCCGATAGCACTGCGAGAGATGAGGTCTGGATTTTCAGTAGCGACCTGTTGAGTCCAAGCCTCTATCTACCAAATGGAACCATTTATGGGTTAAACGTGACATTGTTGGTACAGTTACCAGAGCAACGTGCAGATCATGTGCATGCCATACCGTTTCCCAGCTGTTGTACTTCTCGTAACTGTGTCCGCTTGCACGGACCCGGCTATCAAACTGAGCCTCCAGAGCTGACCTCAGGTTGCTGATCAATACCCTGCAACAAACCACAGTAGGTGCCCCCGTAAACTTAGGCATGCTCTTTCCCGTTGAATACACAGGAAAGCCCAGAGCTGCTGCTGTGGGGAATGGGACAGTGTCTTCTCCAGGAATCGCATGCAGTCTGGTTGTTTCTCACGCTCTTCCAGCCGAGATTTTTAAGGGAGATGCCTTGTCAATCACAAACAGAGGAAGTCGCGGAGAAGTATGACGGAGAGTGTGAGCAATGAGGGCTTTTCCTTGCCCAAACGTCACATAATTGGGTATCCTTGAGCCCTAAACTTAGAAAGTGGGTTCCCAGCGGTATACCTACTGAGCCCAGGGCCTTGGACTGCCACACAAAAATATGTAATTGAGGCCCTATTAATGATGACTTTTTCAGGGATTTTATGGTTAAAGCACTAAGAGTCTCGTCCTAGGAACTGACTCAATCTCAGGGAAACTGGGACAGTTGGTTTAAATGAGGTCTTTTTCTAGGTTTTGAGGAAATTATATTGGTGGCTGGACATTCTGAAATATTAACAAGCTAAAAATGTATTAGGCATAAGGATCTTGGGTTTAAAGAATTAGCTGGCGCTTGGCTTTCTTTTGGATGGTAAGCTATGGCTCAGTAGCAACGTAACATGATAATTGGTGACAGAGACTGCTTGTTTCTATAATTGAATAGTTCAGGTGAACGTTTCCATTGACAGATGCAAACCTGAAGTGTGTGTGTGTGTGTGACTTCATTTCCCCTTGCTATTTTGAGTGAAAAGTGTGGGCAGAAGGGATGAAATTTTATGAGCATTTATGTCCTTGATCTTAGCATTGTGGATATTATCGACAGAGGCCAGTTTGGAGAAACCTCTATTATCCACAGACAAGCCTTGAAATGGCTTTATCTGACACACAGAATTGCAGCCTTACGTCAGAAGTCTGCTTCTCCTCCGGCTGCCCCAAGGGCATTCTGATGAAGCATGGCAGGGACGTCTCCTGAACCTCCCTCACGGTGTCCTGTTCATTTGGTGAGCTTGGGCATGAGCTTGTGTCTATTCATGGAAAATTCAATAAATTAACAGCAGATGGTATCTGCTTCCTAGCGGAAGGCAATTACTAAAGTGTCTTAAGGTAGGATTTAAGGGAAAAAATTAGCGGAAATGGACCAGATTTAAAATTTTGTTCTATGAAAAAAACATTTTTCCATTGAGCAGCCGTCAATGCTCTGTTAGTTTAATAGTTTTCTGTGGCTGCTATAAACAAATCAGCACAAACTCAGTGACTTACAAGAGCACAAATTTATTATCCTACTGTTTCGTAGGTTGGAGTCCAAGCTAGGTCTCACAGGGCTGAAATCAAGATGTTGGCAGGGCTGCATTCCTTTCTGGAGGCTCTCGGGGGGAAGTCTGATTCATTGCCTTTTCCAGCTTCTAGAGGTGGCTTTCGTTCCTTGGTTCACGGCTGCGCTCAACCACTTCAAGGGCAGCAATTGCGGGTAGCTGCCTCCTCACATCATACCACTCTGACCTCCACTTTTGCCTCCTTCTTTCACTTTTAAGGACCTTATGATTATATTGACCCTGCTTAGGTAATCTAGGATATCTCCCTAAAGGTCAGGCAATCGGCAATCTTGATTCCATCCGTACTCTTAATTCTGCTTTGCAATGTGCTCTACCATATTCACAGGCTCTAGGGGTTAGGACGTAGATGTCTTTGGGGGACTATTATCATACCCCTTAGGAAAAATGGTAATTATATGCAACACCGAAATTGAATGGTTAGGGAGTAGGGTAGAAGTAGAAGGAATCCCTGAACTAGGAGGCAAATCAGGGTCATACTTTTGCCTAACTAGTAACTTGGCCTTAGAAAATTCTTAGAGTCTCTGGACTTTAATTTCATGAATTTTAGGATGGGGGCTTTGGTTTAACTGATAGTCAATGTCCTTTTCAGGACTAAAATGCAATGCCTTGTGCAGATCCATAGGTCTTGGTCATTTAAGTAAATGCTTTCCAGGGTTTAAGAATAAGAATAAAAAATGTTTTGAATTATGGCTGAATTGTCAGTTACCATTTTCATGAGCTCCAGGGGGGAAAAAAAAGGATAAAGATAGTTTAGGAAAATGATTTTCAAGGATAAACAGAAACAAACAAATAAGCCAACTCAATCTAAGCAAGCTTTAGGCTTGAACACTTAAAAATTCAGTTGGTGGAAACCTTTAAGGAAACCATAGTATTCCAATATCATCACTCTGAAAGACCAAATCCTGCCCAACAATGATAAACTCCTTTGCCTGAAGGACACAACTGAAAAACCTGAGGAAATGGCAAACGGCATCTACTTTGACTTTCACAAGCTATTTCATTGTGAACGAGCAAGTGAAATATCATCTAGGACACAGTGGACGCTCAGAGAAAAGAAATCCTCAGCTAATTGCTCCTAGTCTTTTCCACAGCTCCAGACTTTCAACAGACATCTGTATCTTAGAGCCACATCCAGGGCTGTCTCTGGTTAGCAGGAGCCCGCTCTGGTTGGAGAGAGTAGCACACCTTCACAGCACAGCTCGGCCCTTTCACCTGCACCCTACCGTGTGGTTCAGATTATGGGGAAATCAGCCACTATGTGGGAGATAGTGTTTTGTTTGGTCCTTGACAAGAAGCCTTCGGTTAGAGTTAGTACTATGTTAAATACTAAACTAATTTTCATCAAGAACCTGGACAAAGAAACATTAACAAAACAGTTAAGTGACAGTAACTTGCAAAAAAGCACAGGATGCGGTTGAAATGTAGTGCTGACTTTTGCCCAAATGTGGTGAATTGACCTCGAATGATCCTTTCCAGCCTTATGATAATTTGATTTTCTTAGATTCAGGGCAAAGCATTACTTTAGCTATATTACAAAATATTATTACTAAATAATGAGCTTCTATTCTAGAAGATTAAAACAATGCCTCTTAATATAATAGGGACCTCATTACAGCTCCAAAATACAGAGGCATGTATGCTATTTTATACTTTTACATGTTCTCTTTATAGAGCCATCCAACTTCTTCTTTTTTTTTTTTAAACAAGCAAGCAAATGAGATAAGTGGGACAACAAATGAACCAAGAAACACAAAGTCTGAGAAGGAAAGGAAGACATGACTCGGTGTCCTTCTTCTACCAGATTCCTGGAGGTGGAGGATTTGGTCAGCTTCCTACGTGCCCATTGCTAGCCAAGGACACTTTTCTGTGTGAGTCCAAAATATGCAGGATAATGATATTATCATCAGGTAACAATAATCAGACTCTGCCTGGATTGGACAGGGCAAAGACATCCTTCCCACACCTTGCTGTGGGCTTCAGAAGTGTAAAGTGAAGATTTACTCCATCCCATTCCTGGTCCTTCAGTACCCAAGTGCGCAACATGTATATTTAAAAGGTGTTACTTTTCTTTTTTTGCACACAGTTTGAATTTTCTCCCCCCCATGATAATCCAGGACATTAATTAAATAATACAGGTCTTGGTGAAGAGGGCTTGAAATGCTGAAATATCAGAAAAGCTGTCTTGGTGCAACTTCTGCAGTAGACGGTTCCTAGTTTATATATATATATATATGCGCGACTGCAAATACTTGCCAGCAGGAAATCGTCTAAATACAAATTAGTAACCATATGAGGTAATAACGCGACACACAGGGACTGCTTGCAGCCCCGGCAAGTATATTGCTGGTGTGTGTCTTCAGGATTTCTAGGGACTTATTATTATTTAATATTTAGAAAATTATATGCAACAAATGTGCTAAGTGGTGAACAGAGAAGCAAAAATTAACAAGAGATCAGCCCTCAGGGAACGTCCTGGGTTCTATATGAGACAAGAGTTCATATACAATTTCCCAAAAGTTTACCACTAAAAAAAAAAGGAAGAGTTTTCCACCTGATTAAAGGAGACTGATTGGTAATTAGAAGCTATTTGACTTTTTTGGGAGATATGGATAGAAATGGGACATTATTCAGGCGGGTAGGGTTAGTCTATGGTTGATTTTTCTTTCTTCTCAAAGAATTAGAAAGAAACTTGTTTGTTCCAATGTTACTGAATCCTCCGAAAGACCAGGGTTTTCAAAGTTCTCCCTTGTGTAATTAGAAGAGCAAAATGTCACAGACATGAATCTTAATCCCATTTTGAAATTTATATCTTTGTTTTAAAAAGACAGCTGGTTCTTAGGGTCACATTTTGACATTTCCCTCAGGCAAAGGCAGATAGCTAAACTATGTGAGCCATGAAAATGGGGTTAAACATAACAGTTTCAGTTGACCCTTAAAAAATGCATCATCTCCCTTCTTGTAGATTCGCCAACCATGGTAGCTGTCTCAGCTACAGCAATATCATCTGCAATTTATTTACACATTTTTAAAATTTCATTTTCACAACAGCCTGTTGAGGGAGGCATTGTAGCTTCATTTTGCGGATAAGGAAACTGAAGCTCAGAAAGGTTAAGGAAATTAGCCAAGGTCACACAACCGGGAAGTTGCAAAACCAGTATTTGGGTCCTGGTCTGTTTCTAAAGCATATACTTGTTGCACTGTGCTAGGCCAGTTCTCCTGATGGACAGTGTATAGGGGACAATTCTGACATCTTCATTAACATAAATAGTATATTTCTATATTTTTAAGATGTGAAAAACAATAAAACTCTTCTAATCTTAACATTACGTAGGCCACATTTTCTCAAAACAATGGAGACTTGAACCTGGTGGGAGATTGCTGGGTAGACACTCTAATGGTCAAGGCTGGAGGCCAAGATTGCCTTGGCTCTGCCTGATCTACCCCCTGGAGGAACACCTCTGCTCTGGGTCAGGACTAAAGGCCTCATCTCTTTCTTCCCTCTTATATAAATGTCTCTGTGTCAAACTGGGTCCCTCCCAACTCTGTACCCTAGCGTGTGGTCTATTCTCTGCCTATAATATAGTTTTTCCTTGTCTTTGCCTAGAAACTCCTATTCATCTTTCAGGACTGAGCAGAAGCCTTAGTCACTGTGGATGGCCTTCCTGATCCCTAGTCTTGGCCCATTCCCTGGCATTTCCTTTATCCTTTTTAATGTCTAATACACATTATTGCAATTCCGTGTTTAAGGTTTGTCTTCTCCTAAAGTGGGTGGTGCCATCTGTTCTTGGTACAATATCTATTTGTTGGGTCAATCAGTGGACAATGGCCTTTACTCAGGAGGATTTCTCATCTTGAAAAATTGAGATGGACTAGGATGGTATTTGAGGAGAGAAGTCATGGGTGATGAGTTTCACTAACTAGACTCAAGACTTTGGTATAGTTTCCTTTCTTTGGTCTCATCTATCTTTGCCTTCTCCCACTATTAGAGAGAGTGGTAGAGTCTTGGTATGAAAAAAGAATAGAAAAGGTACTCAGTCTGTTTCCTGTCTTTAGCTTAAGGAAGGTAATGGAGAATAAGGAGAACTCATGACTCACGGGAGGTCCAGTCTCTTATCTGGAAAGAAGATCTGAGAAGGTTTTGTGCTAAAGCTGCTTTTAGCTCATAACAGATTGTCCATTGGTTTGATCTGACCCCTGTATGTCACTTCTAAACCTGTAGCAGGATCAGATGTCATCTGACTGAAGATTTGGGGTTCAAATCAAAGCCATTTTCATTAGAGCAATGACTAAACACAAAATCTACCAGGCCTGAAATATTAAGGTTGGTAACTCAAAGCCAGCTCTGTCTTTAAGTATTTGTCGGGCCCTGGGCAAGTTGTGTAACTTCTCGGACTCAATGTTACATTTCCAGAGGTATTCAGAGACTCCGATGGGATCACGCATGGGCAAGAATTTTGAAGCTGTAAGATATGGACTTACTCAAATTGTAGCTCATTCTGCTCCAGAAAGTCTTCCACAGTGGAAATATCTTCTGCTTTAACACGAAAATCAACTGTGCTGTCAGGTTTGATTTGTGTGACAGAATCTGGTGTCCAGAAGTCAATCTGAATAGAGGACAAGATATACTGTATCGAACACCTACAGTTCAGTGGGTGAATTATCATCTCTGAGCACATTATTGCCCTATTATTGCTGTACTCCACGGAATTATTTTCAAAATCAAATTATCCATGAAATCTCTTTAAAAATATCTCCTTTGAATGAACAAGTATTGGGACCAGGCAGTAGAGGTAGATAAAAATATTTACGAATGTGAACATAACCTTAATTGATTTTCCACAAGCATGAAGAGCCTATAATTATTTCCCATAATGTTAGTTAATTGTAGTTTTCCATAACTTCCCTTTACTATTCATTGACTTTTCTGGAACATTTACTTGTGATAATGAATAAAGGTGCTGAGTGAATGATGATGAATAAACCAGAGCCACAAAATTTCATGGAAAGAAATTGAGCTTTCCCTTTTATTTTGTAAATGAATTTATTTTATGAATTTATCATGGAATTCAATGCATGTAAGTCACAATAGTGTGTGGATTCCAGAGAATCCCTGGCCTGTGGAAGACAGATCAGGGGAGAACAAAGGCATTTTTGCATGGTGGGTGTCTTGGTACCATGACCCAAAGCAAAATACTGTCAGGGAGCCAGTAATATTCTGACATTTTCATTTATTCATTAACTATTACTGTGGACCCACTATGTGCTAGGCCCTATGCCTGAGACGAGGAACACACCTGTGATTAAATCAAACATGGCTGCTGTTCTTGCACGGAGTTTACAATCTCATGGGGAGACTTGAGAGAAAATTATGCCCCCAAAGAACAGGATGACCTATCAATAATTCTAATGTCTTTATTTGTGGAGGTGTGATTTTAAATATCTTTTTACCATGGAAAAAATATTAACAGAGACATGCTGCTTACTGTAATTGTCTGCTTTTCTGTTCTGTCCTTACACTGAATAGAGCCCTAGATACCTGAGGTGAGCCTGACATGGGGTCTTTTTATGCCCCTGTGTCTCACCCAGAGCTAGTCTCCCAATGGGTGCATGACAGGTAGTGATTTTAGGTCCATTTTTTTGGAACTTGAAGGGAGTTTGGCAGATGTAGAAGGTGTGAGGCAGGAACCACTGAGATAATATCTTAAAACAATTCAATTTCAGATACAGCTAAGGAGAATTCAATAACCTGTATCCTGTCCAATCTTCAAACCACTATAGAAGGCTAGTGGGAGCTGGGTCATGAGTTGGGACCACAGCATACATCAGGGCCATGGGACGTAAGGACAGTGGGATTTCATCAGGATGGATTCCAAAACAAACATGTGAGTGTGGTTGTCACAAAGAGGTTGAAAGGAGAGAGAATCACCTGGATAAGGATTGAATCTAGAATGTGTCTGAGTGGTCAAAGGTGAGAGGACAAGGATGAGAGGTTAAATGATGGTGTAGGAAGAAGAAAGACATATTATGACAAAGAACTAGCACAGAGAAAGCAAGGGGGTGTGGTGAACTTCTAGTTAGCCAACATTTTTAAGGGAAGAGCAATGAAGATAAGCACATTGTAAGAGAAAATCTATTTTAAAAAGTTTTTAGCTCCATATTTTTGTTCCTAATAAACACACCTGTCCTTCCAAGGTGGGGTGGGAGAGGTAGGTGTGTCTTATTATTGACATGAGGTTTAGAACCAGTAAAGCATACAAAATCTTCTAAGAATCCATAATAAAACTATCAGCCTCCCACCCATACTGATGAAAGAGACACTCCCCTGACAGGATCTAACCCCCTTTGGAAATCCAAAGAGTAGAGGGCTTCTTTCCTCAGACCTGTGAAAAACCAAGCTATTAGCTCGTGGCAGGCTGGGGGCATTGAGGAAATAATTCCCCCAGAGAAGTTCTAAGTCAATGACTTTGGAAAGTGGATGTATAAATACTTCAGGTCCATTGCCTCTCAGGTGGGATAATTCTGAAGTATGTGCTTTGCATTCTTTCCAAGAATTTCCCTGTTGGATTAAGTTCCAGCTGCCCTCTAAAGCAGCTGGCTTAATAGTTCACCTTTTGTTGGTTGCCTTGTCTTCTCTGTATCACTCCCTGCTTCTTTACCAGTGTTCCCTGCACTTCCCAAATAAAATCTTTGCCCCTGCATCCTTGTTTCAGGAACTGCTTCTGGAAGAATCCATATTAAGACCCCAGCTTTCCACACAAAGCACGAAATGCCTGCATTATGTCTCTGGTGATGGTCCAAATATAAACTTGAGCTTATTGTGTGCCACTTCGGAACAGTCACATTGCCTTCTGAATAGGTTTTCTTCCTGATATTGAGCTGAAAGTTGCTTTTCCTAACCTTTTGTCATTGGGTCTAGATCTGTCATTGGATGGTATCTATTGTGCTACCCTTAAGATCCTGCAGTGATGTACTAGAATGATGAATTCTTGAAAAAGGAGTGTAGAAATCTCATGCATATGTTTGACAGAACTTAACCTGAGCTCATTTAAAAATTTCAGTTTGACATGGCGAACCCTGCCAACATCCAACGCTATGGGATGTTAAAAGTGTAACACGGTCTTAGGATACTAAAGGAAGTCCCCAGTACTTAGCAGAAATGAAGGTGAGAATCAGGAACACATAGCCTCATAGCTGTTTACCAATGCACCAAGTATGGATATGAATAAAACACTCAAAGTATTAATATATGGGGATAATATGAACTTCCTGAAATGTTGAGATGTCATGAATGAGATTTATGTCAGAAATATGAAAGTTGAGTAAAATATATGACATAAGATGTAAGGAATTGAATTATGTGCCAAGAAGTTATAAAACTGAATGCAAATCCAAGAAGCTAGGTGGAGAAGAACAAGAGAACATTTGTTGTAATATGAAAGGATAGCTTTAAGTGATAGCATTGTGGGAATACCAGCTTGCACATTTAGCTGGCTGATAACTTAAGTCCTCCCCAAAATACATCACAAAACTACATAAAAGCAAAAGAAAGTAGCCTGCTCTCTTTAAATTCTTTTGGAAATGAGATGGGGGTATAAAAAGTAAATATTGGCCTTGAGGCTCTTTGATTCTTCAGACATTTGCTACATGTTGCATTTGCCTATAAACAGCTCATTTGATAGATTCCTCATTTATCCTGCTAAAATTTTCATTTCTTGTTAGAAGAGGAAGCAACTTCTACTCTAGGCTTGATTCTGAACAGCAGGGAGAAATTTCCTGTTGTAGGGGGGCGACGGGAACATAGGAAACTAGTAATCATGACATTCTGGGTATAGATAAACTCACTCCTCAAACTCAAGAAAAAAACAGCTCAAAAAGTCCATGGAAAAGAGAGTATATTTCATGGTGCATGTCTTCCAAAAAAAAAAAGGATAAGTACGGCCTTAATTACAAAGAGATAGAATCCTTACTATACAAGTATAAATGATCCAAATGAGAAAGGAGGGCTGCTAGAGTCCAGTGTGGTCACGGAGTTCTCCAATACGTCCAACTTTTAAAAGAACATGTTCAAAAGCTGGGAGGAAGGTCATATGGCCAAGGATGAATACAAAGACTAGATGGCCTTGTACTGATCTTATCAGGAAGGCTACCCCCAGAATATGCTTCACTCACAGGATAGCTCCTAGAGCCCGACATGGATTCTGGCAAAGCTGCAGAAGAAACTAGAAGCAGATGGATTGTGAATGCTCAGAAGAGGAAGCTGTCATCCCTGGGAGTTGGCATGGTTTAAAGCAAGAATAAAACAGACCTAACTAACTTCATCTTATTATTGGGAGACTTGGTAAAAAGCTTAACCTTGATCTCTGCAAAGCTTTGGATAGACTCTCTGCATTATCCTTCTTTGCAGGTCAGAAGGCAGCATTGTGTTAGCTGTAAATAATGCTCCAATAACCTGGGTCGGTGAGCACACTTATCCTAGGAGAGTTGATTAATGGATCATTTTCACTGCTTAACATTGTGTCTAGCACGTGGGAAACTCATGATAACTATGTACTGAATAAGTGAACCATGAAGGATACCTGATTCTAGGTTGATCCTTGACCTACTTCATCATCTTTATCAGTGACAAAGACTAGTTGAGAAGTTATGCTTATCGAACATGCTGGTGATGCAAAATTGGGGAGAAGAATTATTTCCCTGGATGACTGAATTTGTTTAAAAAAAAGATCTCAACTTGCAGAAAATAGGCTATCAGGGTAAATTTTAACAGTAAACCTAAAAACCTGCATTTAGGTAAATTTAATTTTAAAAAATCAATTAGGCAAGTGCAGAAGGAAGGAAGGAAACCTTGTTTGAGGGTGTCTCATGTTAGAAAGAAAATAACCTAATGACTGTGAGTGACCACAAATGTAATATAAGGCAGGAGTGTTTCAAAGATGTTAAAAAGAGTCTAGGTCCCAGTAAATGTCTGCTTTGCAAATGAAGGTGGACAATGGGCCTATAGCATGTATTAATCACAGCACTCCTGGTAGCATATTGTCAATTCTGTTAGCTACATTTGAGAAAAGAAATAAAGCCAGAAAGTCCAAGTGATATCCAAAGGTAAGCAGAATGATCAAAAGTCTGCAAGCCAGTACTAAGAGAAATGATGGGAGGCCTGAAATAGTTGTACATTAGTGGTAACACAATATTTGGCTTAGCTAGGTACAAAGGGTCAAGAAAAAGCAGCTTTCAGCTCAGAAAGGAGGTATAAGGAAGAAAACAATTAGAATGAAAATGAAAAGTAGTACACCTACTATACCTGGAAATATCCAAAAAGGTTTTATTAGCAGTCAGGGTTGTTATTTCCAGGGAGCCAATTGTGTATTTGAATGGAAGGCTGGAAGCAATGACTTTACATCCTCTTTTAATTCTAAACTTCTGAGTCTGTGATTATGACACACTTTACCATCTTCTAACTCCACACTTTGAAAGTTGAGAAATGCATATACAGAAATTCTTAAGAAGAGGTTCAGGAGCTTTCATTTTGATTGGCTTATATATTCATAAGAGACAGCACCGGCCCAAGTGGAACTATCTGTGGTCAGCAGTAATTTCCTGACATACCGCATGTGTAATGAAGGATGTCAGTTTTCATTCCATATACAGTGGATGTTTGTTTTCCATAAGTGGCATAGAGATTCTGGTTTGTTGAAAGCAAAAGAAAATATGGAAATCACTCATTTTTTTTTTAATCTTTTTCTTCTGCTTCATGTCATTCCATTAAGGACACCTGAATCAAGGTCATGAAAACCCAAGCTGTTTGATTTGGAATGAAAGAAAATCAAAGAGAACAGATGATATATGGGATGTGGAAATGAAGTTCGAGTTGGACAAAAGCCCAGTTTTTCAGTCACATCCAAGTTGATCATTTTTCTCTTTTGCTTTAGAAGGGAAGTGACTGTACATTAGATGGTCTTATGACCTTCACGACATTGCCAACTCATGCAGTTGTCAGGATCTGTCAACTCTTTTAAAAGTTACGATGGATTTATAATACTCTAGGGTTTACAGCACTCTAATTTAAGCAGTCAAAAAAAAAAAAAACATTGTGGGACTAAATGTTTTCTAAGTTTTTATTTCTTGCTACCCAAAGTACTATAGTTCATATTTCATGTCATTTTTCCTTTGGTAGACTCAAGTGTAACCTAAGTGTGACGCAAACCTATCGTTTGCTTTGCATTTGCATTTACCTGGTGACTGCTGGCCAACTCACGGAGTAAGTTGATCTGATTTTCATCTTCAACGTGGACACGGAACACCTTCTCACTGAATGGTGAGACAGCAGAAGAAGAACAGAAAATGTCAAACGGGCAATGCATCCTTACCTTTTGGGGTGGCAAGGATGGAGGAATTGCTCGGTTCAGGAGGGGCTTACTTACCCTTCAAAGTGCTCCCCAGAATGATGAGCAGAGGCCAGGGCCACCGAAACGAGGCACAGGAATGCCAGCATTGTGCCTGTCTAGGTCTGTGGAGTGGCTCTCACCTGCTTTTTTATAGTCCAGGGTGTGTTTTCTTCTCCCGGTTACAAATAGGCACTATCAAATATTGATTAAAGGTTTTCCTGGCATCATTGCCTTGTTAGCTTTATAAAGTCTGAGAGGATATCTCTCTAAACACCTGTGGAAACAGAGCAACTAATCTCAAGTTTTAACTTCTCTCAGTTAGAGGCCAGACCTTGAATAGTCTGAAGGTAAATGAGTTTTAAATACGATCTATTTGGTAGGTTTTTTTTTTTTTTTGGCATGCTCATGTATATGTGTTGTGAACTGAGGTATAGTTGTATCAATAAATTATATAGATTTTTGTGTAAAGTTTGATGAGTTTTGACAATGTATACACTTGTGTAACAAAACATCCCAGGCAAGCTATCGAATATTTTCTTTGCCCTAAGAAGCTCCTCTGAGTGACTTTCCAGTTTATTTCTGCTCTCCCCTTGGGCAACCACTATTCTGATTTCTAACCTCATATATTAATTTGACCTGTTCTAGAATTTTGTAAATGATATAATACCATACATATCCCTTTTTATCTGACCTTTTTCTTTCAAGATAATGTTTTTGAGATTCATAAGTACTGTATTATTGTCTGTATTATTCATTTACTCCTTTTTATGGACAAGTAGTATTCCATTGTATGAATATACCACAATTTGTTGATCCATTCTCTTGTTGATGGATATTTGGGTTGTTTCCAATTTTGCATTATTATGAATAAAGCTGCAATAAACAGTTGTGTACAGGTCTTTTTGTGAACATAGGCTTTTATTTTGGGGGTGAATAACTGAATGGAATTGCTAAATAATAGTTTAGGTGTATATTTAACATGTTTCTGCCAAATATTTTCCCACAGCTGTCGTATCATTTTAAGCTTCTACATTCAGTTGTTCTGCATTCTCTCCAACATTTTGGTAGTCTTAATCTTTTTTATTTTGATACTTCTAGTGAGTGTGGAGTGGTATCTAATTGTGGTTTTAATTTACAGTTCCCTAATGACTAAAGATGTTGAACCCTTTTTCCTGTGTTTATTGACCATTTGTATATTCTCTTATGATGTGTCTATGAAATCTTTTGCTCGTTTTCAGAAATTGGTTGTTTGCCTTTTTATTATTCTTTTGTAGCCACTCTTTATATATTCTGGATACAAATCTTTTGTTAGAAATACATGTTACAAATATTTTTTCTCATTCTGTGACTGGTTTCATTTTCTTAATAGTATCGTTTTATAAGCAGAAGTTTAAAATTTTGATAGAGGTTCAGTTTATCAACGTCTTTCTTTTATAATTAGTGCCTTTTGCATTCTTTCTAGGAAATTTTTGCCTATCCCTAGGTCTCAGACATGTTTTCTTATAGGAGCTTTTTAGTTTTAGATCTTTATGTCTGGTGTAATATATGAGTCAAGATATATATTTATTTTTAATATGGGTACCCGGTAGATCAGTATTATATATTGAAAAGGCTTTCCTGTTTCCATTGTATTGCATTGGTTTTTCTGTAAAAATTCAATTTTCCATATGTGTGGGGTTATTTCTGGACTATTATTTTCCATTTATGTATTTATCTAATTTTGAACAAATACCATACACTCTTGATTACTACAGTATATAATCAAATTTGAAAAACACATAGTATGCAAGTCTCCCAATCTCCTTCTTTTTCAAAATTGTTCTGATTACCCTAGATCCTTTACATTTCCATGTGTATTTTAGTATTAGCTGGTCAATTTCTATAAAAAAAGAGACTGCTGAGATTTTGTTTGGGATTGCATTGAATTTACAGATCAATTTTTTTGAGAACTAATGTATTTACATTCAGTTATAAGCATGGTATCTCTCTCTCTTTGTTAATCTAGGTCTCTGTTATAAACCGTGAAGGGTCTGAGCTTTAACCCTACCTGCAAGATTACAAGTTATCTGCTATAGCTTTATAGAAGCTGGCTGAGGATATGAGACTCCTGGGTCAGAAACAAAGGATTGCCATGTTTAAGCAGCATGTCGGCATTAATCCCTGTTCCCCAAGTCCTATGGCAATGATGAGGATGCCTTGTACTTAGTAGATTTGTATCACAACTGAGGAATCCTGAGCTTAGAAAATTCCTGATCATATGAGGGGGCTGCTAGCAAACTTGGCCAATCTGTTTCCAAGAGAAAGACATTATCTTTATTATCCTGGACAACCAAAACATCTTCTATTTGCCCTAGAAGGAGACACTATCTCAATCTTCCAAGCTGTTTGCTATACAAACATCCTTGAAAAGATAGTCCAGAACAAAAGCTGTCACAAGACATACAGAAACATGGGGGATCCATGGACAATTGTCTCCCAACCATAGCTAGCCCTTTGACTTTTGGTGACTCTAATTAATCTGACCAACAGGGGATAGGATTAAATCCCTTCTATTTATTTCATGAAGCATTTAGTTAAAGCCAATATCAGGAGGGTTCTGAGCAGCAGGCTGAAGCTGACCTGCAATACTGACCTCGGTCATGCCTCCCCAGGTACCAGATCCAACCAGCTGAACAATTCTTTTAAACCAACAGGGTCTGCCTTAGAGACCCAGGTGACTTTCTCCTTAAGTTTTTGTATTGACTATTCCAGTTGGCCCAGAGCATTAATCCAGGTACAACAAAATCTATTGGCTACTGTACAGACTCCACCTTGGCCTGCAAGGAAGAAGTCCAGGGCACTTCTATTCTCCTTAAAAACCCTGGTCAGCAAGTTGAGGCTGAGCTGAATGTCTCCCAGGACTAAGACAATGCTTCATACATTTTATTTTTCTGATCCAGGACCTAGTCCAGAATTGCATTCAGTTGTCATGTCTCTTCAATCTCCTTTAATCTAAAATAGTTCCTCAGCCTTTCATCTTTCATAATATTGATATTTTAAAGAGAGTAAAAGCCAGTTGTGCAGACTGTCCTTAGTTTGGTTCATCTCCTCCTTTCCTCATGATTCCATTTACAACCTGAAAAAATAAAGTCCAATTGCATAAATTCTGAATAGAAGGGATATAAATGGTCTATATATCTGTATTTTATCAGCACAACTGATGAAAGTTGAAAATACAAGCAATCCATCTACTTTGACAAGCTTGCCTCTTTTGCAGGTGTTATTAATTATTCCCTTCTCTGCACCCCTCATAGTGCTTTGCTTCTCTCTGCTTGTTGTTTCTTTATTTTTGCATTCTAGTTGAATATTTGTGACTCTATCTTCCTTCACTAGGATTGCAGTTCATTGAGAGATCAAACCATGTCTTATTCGTACTCTGTTTTGTAGCATGTGCCCAGTGTTCGTTGAGTGAAAGGATGCAGTAATAACAGTAACCTAATATTTTCACAAAAATGCCAAATTATTGTAGCATTATTCAACTGCTTACATTGCCACAAGAGTAATATTAAGAGAGATCTTGCTTTCTTGGGAACTTGACCTTGGGTTAATGGCAAAAAATGCTTACCAGAATTTCCTTTTGGCTTTACGACTATGTGAAAATTCACATCAAGGAAAAATTATGAACTCATCTGAAATCACAAAGTCATCAATTTTTCCCCCTCATGTATATATTCTTAGAATTGTCAGTTTCTTCTGAAAAGCTCTTGCTTCTTAAGAGCTTCTCCATATTCAGAATTAATGATCACATGGTAACCCCATGGAATATTTTTATGATTATCAATTCATCTTACACTATGGCTGAATACCACATGAATGGTAAATCCCAGGATTTGACCATTATTCACTATTATTCTAAATTGCTTTTGCTAACCGAACCTAGTCGGTTAGTATTTTAAATTGCCACTCATACTTCCAGAGTTTGACCTCATTGCCCACTGTTCTATTTTTGTTTGTTTTTTTCACTGACCTTGGCCTTTAGAATTTGGCCCTTGCCTCTGTCTTCCGAGCCTCAACCTTGGCAATGCATCAACCACAATTTAGGTTCCTTCTTCACTTCACTTTCCTAGGTGGTCCTAAGTTAGAACTCTTAATTGCAACTAAGACTAAAACTAAATGAGCTGAAAAAAAAAAAAAAAAAAGAGAGAGTACTTATTATTACTCATATAACTGAAAAGTGCAGTAATTGTGCTGACTTCACAGGTTCAGTTGCTGATGTTTATTAAGCCTTTTGGTCAGCTCTGTCCATATGGAACCAAGGTGGGCCCCAATGGGTCTGTTTTGCTTCTTAGTGGATTGGCAACCCTATCAGAAATATAGTTTCCCTGGCTTAAAAATTCTAATCCAGATGTTCAGATTGAGTCTTAGTGGACTGACTTGGGATATGTGGCTATTCTTGAACCAGTTCCTGTGGTCAGGATGATAGGATGTGCTGGTCAGCACCTCTAGGTCATATGGTCACTCCTAGATCCTCGCCATTAATCCCACCCAAAATACCTAATGCAGCTACTACTGCTGCTGCTGCCACTCTTCCCAGCATGATTTCTAAGCAGTCCTCATTTCTGTTGTCACCAGCTCCGAAGTCAAAATAAAGGTCGTAGGCTCATGCCCTAGCTACAAAGGAAACTGAGAAGGTGAGACTGACCTTCAAATAGATAG